>JAXLNO010003520.1:58290-102365 GCA_038087875.1 Malacoraja senta
TTTGATAAGAACCTGAGGGGCATATTTTTGAAACAAGTTGTGATGGTCATATGGAACGAGCTGCTGATAGAGGTAGTTGACTATCACAATTTAAAAAAAATAGGTGGACAGGTGCATGGGTAGGATAGGTTTGGAGGGATATGGGTCAAACGCAGGCAGGCAGGATTATAGATGGGGGGGGGTGTTGGTCAGTGTGGGCAAGTTGGGCCAAAAGGCCTGTTTCCACATTGTATTGCTCCATGACTATGACTCTAGTTGTGATTCCCTGATGGCTTGGTAGGTTGAATTCTCTGGGCAGTGTGGAGCTCAGCCACGTGTCATATGGAAAGTCCACTGTCATTGGCACAGTGGACTTACCTCGGCTCTTTCAATCTTCTCATTATCTCGAAAACCATTGAAAGATCAATTTTTATAGAATAGAAAGTTCCAGTTGCTTCCTTTCTTTTTAGTTTAGTTTAGAGATACTGCGCTGGAATCAGGCCCTTCGGCCCACCGAGTCCGCAACGACTAGCGATCCCCGTACACTAACACTATCTTACACACACTGGGGACAAGTTACAATTTTACCAAGCCAATTAGCCAACAAACCAGCACGTCTTTGGAGTGTGGAAGGGAACCGGAGCACCCGGAGAAAACCCACGCAGGTCACGGGGAGAAATTACAAACTCCGTACTCACAGCACCCGTAGTCAGGATCGAACATGGGTCTCTGGCGCTGTAAGGCTGCAACTCTACCGCTGCACCACTGTGCCATCCTAGATCTGTGGATGAGGAGATGGAGTGAACTGGCAGCAGGTGATCTCCTGAAAGGCAGAGGATACCCCGGGACAGAGGGAAGGGAGGTGGAGCAAGTGAGCTTGCCGCAAATACACCTGTGGACAGCTTCTGTGAAAATATATCCGCTTTCTTATTGCCGAGTGAAGAGATACTACTCTCAGACTTAGACCAGCCGAATAATTATTATCCATCATATTTTGTATTCATTTTTTAAAAGTATTTAGTTTTTATCTCAATTTTTATTCAATTATCAATGATTCTTCCACAATCTAACTTCCCCATGTGCACTTGGCTTGGATGGCCAGCTCGTGTGATGCTTTATGTTGCTGTGCCACCTGGCGGGGTCTCCAGGGTGTGGAGATGCCCTTTCACACCACTTTACTGTGGAATTCATTGCCACAGGTGGTGGTGGAGGCCAAATCAATGGGTATTTATAAGGTGGAGGTTGACAGATTGACTGAGGCAAAAGAGACAATACAGTGAAAGACAAGAATGACAAGATGGCACAGTTAGAGTCGCTGCCTCGAACCTCCACAACCCTGGTTCAATCCTGACCCCTGGTGCTGTCTCTGGGGAGTTTGGACATTTGTCCCGGTGATTCTGTGGGTTTCTCCTGCTTGCTCCACTTTCTTTCCATGTCCCAAGGAATTGTGGCTTGGCTGCTTTATCAGCCACTGTACGTTTTTCCTAGTGTGGAAGTGAACGAAAGTTACAGGAAAGTGGAATGTGGGGAGTATAAATAGTGAATCGTTCTGGATTAATGTAAATATCTATTTAGCTGTAGGTATGGACTTGATGGGCTGAAGGGCTTGTTTCTGTCCTGTATGACTCCAAAGCATTCTTCCACATTTGAAATTTACAGAAATTGGACACAAAATGCTGGTGTAACTCAGGCTTCATCTCTGGAGAGAAGGGTCTCGACCCGAAACGTCACCCATTCCTTCTCTCCAGAGAAGCTGCCTGTCCCGCTGAGCTACTCCAGCAATTTGTGTCTATCTTCGGTGTAAAGCAGCATCTGCAATTCCTTCCTACATTTTAAACTTGCCAGTTCAGGGTTGTTTTTCGAAAGAAGAATCCTCTTGCAACTAAGTATGACTTGGTTTTGGTTTGACGATGCTTTGGGTAGAATTATCCCCGCACATTAGGATGTATGACCACAATCAGCCACACTCTTATTGAATACAGGAGCAGGGTCAAGGAACCCACTGAAATACTCCTTTTCCTTTGGTCTTTATCATGTCTCTATATTTTCTAATATTGGCATAAAAAGCATTCGGATATTCTTTAACTTGACTCGGTGGAGCCATTCCGTGGACCCATTTGGCCATTTGGCCCATGGAGTGGCCCGCTTGGGTAATTTGTTCCTTTCTTTATATTCCGCAAACGCCCTGTCTCCTTCCATGCTTGCACACGCTTCCTTTTATTGACCAAATTGACTATAACTTCGGCCACCCAAGGTTGCCATCCTCCTTCCTGGGACATGGTAGTTCTGAACTTCGATCAACTGACTCAGTGACTGTCACACAACACATGTGGATTTGTCTAATAACAGGTGCTCCCAGTGCACTTTCCAGAGTTCCTGCCTGATAACGTTAAACTTTACATTACTGCAATGTAGTACTTTCCCGCAAGGTACAACATTGTCCTCTCTTCAAACAATCTTAAAAGTTATGGAGTTATGGATAATAAATCTAAACCTTCATTATTTCATTGTTGGATGGCACGTTGGCGCAGCTCCGGGGACCCGGGTGCGATCCTGACTACGGGTGCTGTCTATACAGAGTTGTTCGTTATCTCCGTGCCCTGCGTGGGTTTCTCTGGGAGCTCCCACACTACAAAGACGTACCGGGTTGTAGGTTAATTGGCTTGGTAAAATTAAAAATTATCCTTAGTGTGAAGGACAGTGTGCGGTGATCGGTGGTCGGCGCGGACACAATGAGTCGAAGGGCCTGTTTCCGCCCCGTATCTCTAAACTAAACAAACTAAAGTTGAGATCCGTGCATGGCCTGTAAACTTTCCCTACTCTGCTCTCTAACCTAACAGTGACACTCTTGGGATAAATACTCCTGAATCTGTACCTATCTGTGCCACACCTTCGACCCGGCCGATGCTCAGCCGCCGACAAATCCAAGTTTGACCATCTTTACGTTATGTCCCCTCATCCAGGCACTGTTCAGGTTCAAACATTCTTCACCATCTCCAAAGATTCCTTCCTGCACACACCATTCCTGTAATGTGACGGTTCTACATACACTGCGATGTTTTACTCCGTTTACTTATCACGTGAGAACGGAGGAGATTTAAGAGTGACCTCAGTGTAAACATGTTCCATTCAGAACATCGACCTAATGGGAATGATCTGCTAGAGGAAGCGCTAGAATTCGTTACAAGTACGACCGCTAAAATATATTTGGGCAGGCATATATAGGAAGAGTCCAATGGGTATGTGCTTGGTGCAGACAAATAGGACTAGCCCAGTATACTATCTTAATCGACATGGTCAAAGTGGGCTAAATAATCCGATTCCGCTCCTAACAGCTCTATGAGTCTATGACTTTTTGTATTGCACTTTCGGGATCCCAAGATCCCTTTTTGCATCAAAGCTGTTAAAAGTCTGGCAACTTACGGTATGCTTACCCTAAACATTCGATATTTCATAGTGGAACGCCTCTCAATGATCTTATTACACTGCATATGTCATTTCTTCGCCCATACCTCTAACTGATCAAAATCCCGCTCAATACCCCGACAGCCTTACCCGCTGGCAGCAGCTCTACTAATTTCCGTGTCGTCTGCGAAACTGCAAACCAACCCATCTGTATTTACATCCTAGTCATTTATTTTCATCATAAAAAACAACGGTCCCAACACCGATCCCTGCAAAACGCCACTGGACACAGCTTTATGGTAAAAGGGACAATGTTTGAAGGATATGTTCGTGGCACGTAATTGCACAAAGAGTGCGATGGGTGCCTGGAACACGTACGATAATGGCGTTTAAGCGGATGTTAAATATCCACATTGGTCACAGAGGTGATACCGTGGTATTAACCATTTGTAGGCAGATGAGGTTAGTTTATTTTGGCATTGCATTCGGAACGACGAATATTGGTCTGAGGGCTTGTTCCTGTGTTGTGCGTGTCTATGTTCTGTGAGATAGAATCCTGATGCTAAAGAACGTAGAACAAAGAACTATACGGTATGGAATAGGTCATTCGCCCAGCGATGTTTGGGGCAAAAATCAAAGCTGTCAGTACATGTCCCTCCATTCCCTACATGTCCACGTACCCATCTAAAAGCCACTTTAACACATTTAGGCCGACATTTCGATAGGCATGGCAAATAGGTATTCTGTCCTGATATAGGCATATGGGATTATTCTTGATGTGCAAAAAAGTCTTCGTGGAGTTGGGGGAGGGGAAAGGCCTTTTCAATAATGCAGGACACTGCTACCTTTCATTGTTCCCCGTGTTCAACTCGTGCGAAAAGTATTGTTTTAGAACAGGGTAATTTAGTTGTTTGTTTAGTGACTATAATTAATGTCATGTAATGTTCCCTGTGGAGTATTTCTGCAATAAATTACGTTTTATAATGGATTCCCTGCGCAGTTGAGGTGACACTTCCATTGTCTCAGCGAGAACATTGTTTCGGGCAGGAACAAGAGCAATCCGGGTGCAGCACGCGAGCAAATCCAATGGATCGAATTCTGGGAACTGTTCACTGGAATACGACAGCAGCGAGTCGTTGGACCTTGGATACTCTTTCTGCATATTACGGCATTCTGGCATTAACGCTGCGGACCTACTGTGCATTCGAGGTTATCCAAGGTGTCTACTATCCCATACTTGCTATTGTCGGAGCTCCTGGTAAGCATCGCTCTATTTTTATACCACAATCCAAGTGCTAATATATGTATCCTCCTTTATAAATTATAAAGGCCACGGTGGCGCAGCGATAGAGATGAAAAACCTTTGCCATTTCGATATTCCTGCGCTGCCATTTCCGGGAATATCGAAGACATTGCCTTCAATCGAGGAATTGTTTTCTTAGCATCGACTCATTCCACCATCTATACCGTCTTTGAAACTGCGGGAGGTTGTTTCTACATAGTTTGGGGTTATCCATGCACCTGTCTAATTGTTTCTTAAACGATGGGATGGTCCCAGCCTCAACTATCTCCTCTGGCAGCTTGTTCCACCTTTGTGTGAAAAAAGTTACCCCTCGGATTCCTATTAAATCTTTTCCCCTTCACCTTGAACCTACGTCCTCTGTTCCTTGGCTCCTCTACTTTGGGAAAGAGACTGTGCATCGACCGGATCTATTCCTCTCATGATTTTGTACACCTCTATAAAATCTCCCCATTCTCCTGTACTCCATGGAATAGAGACCCAGCCTACTCAACCTCTCCCTATCGCTCACACGCTCTAGTCCTGGCAACATCCTCGTAAATCTTTTCTGAACCCTTTCAAGCTTGACAATAACTTTCCTATTACAGGATGCAATTTCTCCACCATTTAGCTGCAGACTCCGTAAGCTACAACAGCGACGTTTTTGAGACATTTAGGCATATCCACAGGCAGGGCGTAGACGTTTGCGGACCTTGTACAGGCAGTCTAGATTAATGTAGATTTGCATCAGTGTCGATGTACATCTTGGAGACCGCGACATAGAATAGTCTATGCTCCAACTACACTATCGTGTCTTTCTTCAGTAACTTTCAAACATGTACTCTGAGTTTCGACAATATCTAATCAAAACAAATTGTCAAGTTCTTTCATTTTGGCCACGAAGCTCTCTGCAGTCTTTTTCCCTGCTTGTTCATCCAACGCGTGTTTCCTATCATGAATATCCGTCGTGGTTTTCTGAATATTGCCTTTATCGTTGAATATTGTCACTAATTTATTAGCCAAGTATGTAAACATACAAGGAATTTGATTTGCCAACAGTCATACAAAAAAAGCAACAAGACACATAACTACATACAATTTAACATAGACCAAACAGCCACCACAGCGGCGTGTGAGAATCCCCAGGGCCACAGCATAATCGGAGACCCAAAGCCATCAGTTCAATGTCCGGGCCACCCACGCACTCCTTCACCGTGATGTGACCAGAGTTGTACCGACCGCAGTCACTCTCTCTGCAGTCCCTGTCCGCCCGAACCGTCTCGTCCACACTCGCAGACTCCGGGATGTCCTCACGGAGCCATGTCCCCGCAAAACACCGAGATCACTGAACTCACGGCACTGCCTCCGAGTTCCCACCAGTGCAGGCAGCGTGTCCATTTGATTTTTTCGGCGGCCTCACATTCCCCACTGTGACGGAAGGCAAATAACTTACACCTTCTTTCCTTCTTTTCCCCCGCGGTCGGAGCGATCGAAACTTCCGCAGTCAGGGCGATCGAAGCTCCCGCAGTCAGCGATCGACGCTCCAGCATCGGGGTGCTAGAAGCTCCTGCCGTTGGAGCTCCCGAAGTCGATCCCTAGAAGGGCTCGCCAGCTCCACGATGTTGAAGCCGCAGTGCAGACGGAGATACGTTGAAAAAGTCGCATCTCCTTCGAGGAAAGAGATTAAAACGGTTTCCCACAACCCCTCACCCTCACATAATATTTTAAAAAAACGAAAGATATACTAAAAACATACAGGTAACACAGTAACACAAAAGAAAAAAAGACGAGACAGGCTTATTACAAGTGTTATCGCCAAAACAACCACGTTAGTGATGAGGATTATATGCAGCCTGTCATTAGAACGGCAAGAGGCACCACGTCCTCCAAGGCCTTGTTTTAATTGTCATGTAGATTGTTATCGTGATTTCCCTGAAGAGGAGGGAATGATGCCGACTCACTTACCAACCGCCCAAGCCCCATTCACTTGCGAACATTTCTACTTCCACCCCAGCTGAAACTTAGCTCTTGTTGTCTTTCTTATTTCCGGGAACGTTCACCTCTGTTCGCAGGGAATCGAAAGACATAGCGGTTGAACAGAACATTTATCTCACCACATAAACACGTTTTACTGATTTTTCCCCCCACTGCAGATGGCCGTTTCTACAGACAGTCAGTTTAACTGTCACGCGATAGCTGCGTTCTCACCAACGTCGTGTTGTAGGAAATCGCTTTAAAAACACGATAATGCCAAAGGCGACTATGATTCCTGGGAGGACCCACTCTCCCTCTCGAGTTAACATTTCCCCCCTTAATGTACCGATGAAATCTTTTGGGATTGTCCTTCATGCAACCTGCCAGAGCTATCTCCTGCCCCCCCCCCCCCTTTTCTCGTCTGATCTCCCTTTTCATCTTACTCGTTAGTTCCAGAAACTCCTGCAGGAATGCACTTGAACCCAGGTGCCTATACTTCTCCCATGCATCCTTCTTGTTTTTGACCAAAGCCTCAATTTTCCCCGTCAGTCAAGATTCGATACGTTTGCCTTCTTTACCCTTCACTTTAACGGCGAGGTACATATCCTGAGCTTTCTTCAGTACACTTTGAAAACCTTCCCATTGGCTGATACTCTTCTTCTTCTTCTTCTTGCGTATGGTGTACACAGCCCAAAGTTGTAGGACAACTTGTTCTATTTGATCTTATTTGATTGTGCACGCCAGGTTGACTGCATTAGTTGAAACAGGACGGACCACATGAAGGTTGCAATCTCCCACCCCGGCTGATGCTCCTTTCACCTCAAATAACCTGCTCCAGTCAACTTGAGCGAGACCTTCTCTCATACTCTCAAGGTTGGCCTTACCCCAGTTGGGCATTTTAACACGTGGACCCTCTCCGTCCCTGTCCATAACTATCTTAAACCTAATCGAACTGTAGCCACTGGTTCCAAAAGGCTCCTCCACACACACTTCATTAACTTGCCCTTCCCTATTTCCCAATACTAGATCCAGCGTTGCCCTTTCACATGTGGGAGCCTCCACATACTGCTTAAGAAAACTCTCCTGAACACTTTTGAGGAATCGCACCCCATCTGAACCCTTGCTATGATTTCCCCAGCCTATATTGGGAAAGTTAAAATCTCCTGCTACAACAACCGTATTTGACCTGCAACTGTCTGCAATCTCCCGGCACATTTGTTCTTCTAATTCCTGTTGACTATTCGTGGGTCTGTAGTACACCCCCAGCAAGGTGATCATCCCTTTCTTGTTCCTCAGCTCCACCCATATAACCTCACTAGACAAACCGTCCGTAATGTCACCTCTGACCTCCTCCTTGACATCCCCCTTAACCAACAATGCAACCCCCCTCCTCTTTTTCCCTTACCCATGTCTCTCCTGAAGCTGCTTTACCCCAGTCCTCCTCCCTTAACCAGGTTTCAGTCATGGCTACAAGGTCCCAGTCGCTCGTACCTATCCATGCCCAAAGCTCATCTGCCTTACCCGTCAGGCCCCTTGCATTAAAATACATGCAGTTTAAATCAATCCTCCTTCCTCGCTCCCACCTTTCTCCATTAACCTTCCCCTCACCACCCTCCATACCAACTTCTAACCTATCGCCTGCCTCTGTCTTGTATGAGATCCCACCCATATGATCCCATGACATATCAATGTCGTTAATGTATCCTTGCTATTGTATTGGTGTTCAGCAATCGTGGATGTATAACTCTAATTAAATTTCATTCTTGACAGTTAACTCCGTGACAATTTGCATTCTATCCCGGGGGAAATGCGGTCTCTCCAAATGTGTGACGTACTATCTGGTGGCCATGGCGTCTGCCGATCTGCTGGTAGTGATCCTGGACTTAATAATGCGGCACATTCCGATAGTTTATGAAGAACAGTTTATTTTTCTTGAGTCCATCCCGGTGTGTAATATCCACGCCGTCCTGCTCTATGCAGCCACCGACTGTTCGGTCTGGTTCACCGTCACTTTCACTTTTGATCGTTTTGTGGCCATTTGTTGCCAGAAGTTCAAATCTAAATACTGCACCGAGGAGACTGCGGCCTCTGTTATCGCGACCGTAACTGTGCTAAGTTGTTTAAAGAACGTGTTTTGGTATTTTATGCTGACGGGCGTTTACATGCTTGATAATCTTCCTTGGTTTTGCTGGGGAAGAAATGGCGTCGTGTCCTCGCCTGCATGGGGCGCAATTGAATTTCTTCATTATCTCATCACTCCTGTGGGTGCGTTCATTGTCATACTCTTGCTTAACGTATTGACTGTCAGACGTATTCTAGTGGCGAGCAGAGCCCGCAAGAGACTCCGTGCTCAAGGCAATGTGGATAGTTCCCGAGACCGAGAGATGGAGAGCCGCAGGAAGTCTATCATTGTGTTACTCTTCATCTCGGGGAATTTCATTCTGCTCTGGGCCGCATTTGTCGTGTTTTCCATTTGGATGCGAATCTATTGTTTGTGGGCTATCACTGAATTCCCACCTTATTCTGTGCAAGAACTCGGCTTTATGCTTCAGCTCCTGAGCTGTTGCACAAACACTGGTCTTTACGCCGTGACACAAACCAAGTTCAGGCAACAACTGAAGGATATGGTGAGACGTCCCGTCAGTTTCCTTAAATCCATAATAAGGTGAGAGGACCTAAGTAATTGGTAGACACAATGAACAGCAGCCACTGGGACGTTGTGCAAAACACAAAGTGCTGGAGCAAATCAGCGGGCTAGGAAGCATCTGTTGCAGAAATGAACAGACGGTGTTTCGGGGCGAGACTTCTTCAGACCCAGTTCACCAGAATTTGATGAGTCCCGAGCCAAAACGTCGTCTGCCCATTTCTGCAACAGATGCCGTCTGATCGCCGAGTTCCTCCAACACTTTATATTTGGGGGAATTCGCAATCCTGACACGAGAGAACGGTACCCCGCCCCCTCACCCTAATACCTTTTCCAAAGACGTCTTCCTCTTGGGATTGATGTTTGCTGGATTATTTTGTAAATCCAGAAAATTTGGTTCCGTTTATTTTCGATTTCATGTTATCTGCCCCAGCCTTCCAGTGCATGTTGCTGTTTATGTTATCGTCCTGCCGCAAAACTCAGGCTTCCTAGAGTCTAAATAATACTCTCAGTCTGCTGTGCTCCCCACCAATTCGTTTGTTAATCATATTTCTCGCCCCTCCTGTACAACTGATCATATATTTCGCTTTCTCCCGCACTCCTCTCATACCCTTCTCCCTCTCTTTCCCACCTTTTCATATCTCCTTCCATGTTTCTATCTTCCTACATCTCTTTACATCTCCTCCCCTCTATCCTCATCTCCCACCCCTTGCTTCTTCTCTCCTTCCCACTCTCTCTATTCTTCTCTCACTCTCTCCCCTTGATCTCTTTCTCATTCTTTCCATCGCTTTCTCGCATTCGCTTTCGCTCTATCTCTCTTCGTTTTCTTTCCCTTTGAATCGGACTCTGTGTGATATGCCCATATGGAAAATGGTTACATGCGACTTCACTTACAGTGACTGAGAATTGTAGCGATGAAGAGAAACATCACAGCGGAAATGTGCTCAACATTGAATGAGGGTTGACCAGTTTCTTTGAAGGACGTGGCCTAGTCCAACACACAGAGCAGCCACTGGGTCAGCGATTCAATCTATACATCACGCTACCGAGTAAAAGCAGCATAATCCAGAAACATTTTCATCCAGGCTATCCCCTCATCTTCTCGCTCCCCTAGTGTAGAGGGTACAAAATATTGGAAACATGTACCACCAGATTCAGAAACAGTTCTTCCTCTTCTGTTACCACACTACCAAATGGTTCTCTCAAGAGCTGGGATGTATCTCCAAACTCCCAAACTACCTTGTTACGAACCTTGGACTTTTTCCAAAGCAAAACTGCATAACTAAAATGCTATAATGCTGCATTCAGACACGTGTGTCATACGTTGTGCCTGTTTATGGTGAGATTGTACTCGTGCACAGTAAGATTTGACAGCACAGCACAAATAGTTTTTCTATTGTATTTCGGTACACGTCATAAGAATAAACTAACACCATTACCAAAACAATTCTAACCCAGTTATGTCCTTTGACTTTGATTTGCTTCGGCCCCGGTTACATTCAGCACTAGATGGAGAAACAACACGGCTTCAGGTTGAACCTCAGAGGTTACGTGGGGGAATAGCCGATCAGATCATGTGCTGCTGGCAGTGAAGTTGGTTAACACGCGCCAACCAGGGCACAACAATCATGTTAGCATTGCTCTTCTTTCAAATAAAAACAAACTGTCCGGAAAATCTCCCCATCTCCCACTTTATACAATTATACAATTTATTTATTGTCATTTGAACCTCAAATGAAGTTCAAACGAAATTTGGTTTCTGCAGTCATACAACAAGAAAAGAACCAAGACACACAACCAACACAATTTACACAAACATCCATCACAGTGAATCTCCTCCTCACTGTGATGGAAGGCAAAGTCTTGTCTCTCCTCTGTGTTCCGTTCTTCTCCCGATGTTAAAGCCCCCGGCGGGCGATGGCAAGTCCCGCGGACGTTGAAGCTGCGCCGGGCAATGTAAGGCCCCGCTCCGGTTCATCTTCAATCCCGCAACTCGGGCGGGAGAAGTCGCCGTTGCGGGAGCTCCGAAAAGCGGTCTCCCACCAGGGACCCGCGAGCTCCCGATGTCACCGTCCACCGGACCTGCGGCTGGAGCCTCCGAGCTCCACTCAACATACTTCCCTATACCTAAAAGCGGCCTTTCATAAACTTCATAAAATCGCCAGGGATATGCATAGTGTAGATTGGCACAGTCATGTATCCCGAAGACTTGAATTAGCGTGGGATTAAAGTGAGGGGGGGAGATATAAAGGGGACCTAAGGGACATATTGTTTTGCCCAGCGGTTGGTAGGTGGATGCAAGGAACTGCGATGAGGTCGAGACTGAGATGAGGAAAAACGTTTTCACCCAGAGAGTTGTGAATCTGTGGAATTATCTGCCACAGAAGGCAGTGGAGGCCAATTCACTGAATAGGGACTATTACTGCCAAGGAGAATACAACTGGACTCGGACGGCATTGCGCAGCTACAGGTAGGAGGTGCCTTCAGAATAAATTCACCAGGTTGTTGTCTGACATAGAGGACGTTAGCTATGACAGATTGGATAGAATTAGTTTATTCCAATTCGTATAGGAGACAGAGCAGTGACATTAGTGTCTGAAGTCGCATTTTATGGAAAAAAGGCTTTTTGGTCCACAACGTGTATGCCTATCAAGAGGCTCGATTCCATTATGTGCAGCTCTGTTCGTCGCTGTTTAGTTGGATAAGTTAACTGGGCAGATATGTCTGATGAAAGGTCCTGAACCCACATGATACTTGTCCATGTTCTCCAGAAATACTGTTTGACCCGCTGTTTGACTTCATGTTCTTTTTAGTAATATAACATTTGCAGTTCCTTGTTTATACAGACATACCAATCACATTGCCGGGGACCTGCAGACATGGTTCAGTGCGGATTTGCTGATCTCATAGTCATAGAGCACGGAACCAGGTTCTTCCGTCTACCTTGCCCATGCCGACCAAGATATGTCATCAACGATAGCTCTACTTGCCCGCGTGCAGCCCGTAGCCCCCTAAACATTTCCTATTCAAGTATTCCTACAAATTCATTTTAATGTTGTATAGTACCGGCCTCAATTGCTTCTTCTAATAGGTGCTTCCAAATACCCAGAACTTTCTGTGTGAAACAGCGATTCCTCAAGTTCTTATTAATTTATTTTCCCCTTCACCTTGAACCCATGTCCTCTGGTCCTCGATTCGCCTACTCTGGGCATCTACCCGATCTATTCCTCTCATGCTTTTCTATACCTCTATAAGATCACCCACCATCCTCCTGCACTCCAAGAAATAGAGACCCAGCTCAGACCCTCTAATCCTGGCAACATCCTGGTAATTCTTCTCTGAACCCTTTCAAGCTCGACAATATCTTTCCTATAACATGGTGCCCCGAACTGAATCCAATACTCTAAATGCGGTCTCACCAACGTCTTATACAACTGCAACATAGCTTCTCATCTTCTATACTTATTACTCTGACTGACGAAGTACAATGTCCCAAACGCCTTTTTAACCAACTTTTCTACCTGCAACTCGACGTTCAAGGAGCCATGCACCTGTACTCCTCGATCCCTCTGCTCTACAACACTACCCATAAGCCTACCATTTACTGTATAGGTCCTACCCTTGTTAAACGTCCCAAAATGCAACTCCTCACTATTCTCTGCATTAAATTCCATGAACTATTCCTCAGCCCATCTGGCAAATCGATCAAGATCCTGCTGCAATATTTCAGAACCATCTTCACTATCTGCAAAACAATCTACTATTAGCAAACTTGCTAATCTTGCCCTGTATGTTCTCATCCAAATCATTGATGTAGATGACAAATCTGACGGGCCCAGCATGGAATCCCGAAACACACCACTCCAGGCCTCCAGTCTGAGAAACAACCTTCCACATCACCCTCTGTCTCATTCCATGAAGCCAATTTGCTACTCATTCAGCTTTCTCTCCTTGGATACCATGCGATGTAACCTTCCAAAGCAGCCTACTCTGCGGAACCTTGTCGAGTGCCTTTACTGAAATCTTCCAAAGCAGCCTACTCTGCGGAACCTTGTCGAGTGCTTTACTGAAATCTTCCAAAGCAGCCTACTCTGCGGAACCTTGTCGAGTGCCTTTACTGAAATCTTCCAAAGCAGCCTACTCTGCGGAACCTTGTCGAGTGCCTTACTGAAATCTTCCAAAGCAGCCTACTCTGCGGAACCTTGTCGAACGCTTTATGGTAATCCATGTGCAGCTCTGCCCTCATCAACCTTTTCGGTCACGTCTTCAAATAATTCAATCAGATTTGTGAGACATGACCTGCGACGTCCCAAACCACGGTGACTGTCCCTAATCAGCCCTTGCCCATTCAAATGCCTGTATATCCTATCCCTCAGAATACTCTCTAGTAAATTTCCAACTACAGATGTCAAGCTCCCCGGCCTATAGTTCCCAACATTTTCCCTGCAGCCCTTCTTGATTAGAGGTACAACATTTGCCACCATCCAGTCGTCCGGCACCTCTCCTTGTATTTAAGGATGTCGTAAATTTCAAACACGGCTCCCGCAATTTCCTCTCTAGTTTCCCACAATGCCCTTGGATATGTTTAATCAGACCCTGGAGATTTGTCTACCTTCACACACGATAGTACCTTCAGTACACCTTCGACAGTAACACTGACTGCTCTCAAGACACTTCAGTTGACTGCCCCGAGTTCTCTGCCCTACTGTCTTTCTTCTCGGTAAATACAAAGGAGAGAAACTCATTGAGGACCTTGCCCATCTCCTGTGGCTCCACACAGAGGTGGCCTTTTTGATTCCTGAGAGGTCCCACTCTCTTTCTCGTTACCCTTTTCCCTCTTATGTATTTATAAAATCTTTAGGTATTGTCCTTAATGCTACCCTCCAGAGCTATCTCCTGGCCCCTTTTTGCCCTTCTGATTTCCCTTTTCAGTTTACTCCTTAGTTCCCGAAACTTCTCCAGGGATTCACGTAATCCCTGCTGCCTATCTCTACCCATGCATCCTACTTATTTTTGACAATTGCCTCAATTCCCACGCTACCTTACATTGGCCTGCTTTGCCTTCACTCAAACAGAGGCATACATATGTTTTTGTTAGCACAATTTTAAAAACATCCCACTTGGCTGATGTTCCTTTCCCCTCAAATAACCTGCTCCAGTCAACTTGAGCGGGACTTTCTCTCATACCCTCAAAGTTGGCCTTACCCCAATTGAGCATTTTAACACCTGTCCCGATCCATAAATATCTTAAACCAAATCGAACTGTGGTCACTGATCCCAAAAGTTCGCTCCTCTACAAACACTTCATTAACTTGCTCTTCCCAATTTCCCCAGCGTTGCCCTTTCACGCGTGGGGTCCGCTACTTACTGCTTAAGAAAACTCTCCTGAACACTTTTGAGGAATTGCACTCCATTTAAACACTTCACACAATTATTTACTCAGTCAATAGTAAGAAAGTTAAAATCCCCTACCAAAACAACCATATTTGACCTGCAGCTGCTGCTATCTCCTGGCATATTTGTTCTTCCAATTCTCATTGACTATTTGGGCGTCTGTAGTACACCCCCAACAAGGTGATCATCCCTTTCTTGTTCCTTTCTTGTTCCCCAGCTCCACCCATAGAGCCTCACTAGACGAACCTTCTGTAATGTCTCCTCTGAACACATCCCAGGAATCAGTCTGGTGAACCTTCTCTGCACTCCCTCTATGGCAATAATGTCCTTCCTCAGATTTGGAGACCAAAACTGTACGCAATACTCCAGGTGTGGTCTCACCAAGACCCTGTACAACTGCAGAAGAACCCCCCTGCTCCTATACTCAAATCCTTTTGCTATGAATGCTAACATACCATTCGCTTTCTTCACTGCCTGCTGCACCTGCATGCCTACTTTCAATGACTGGTGTACCATGACACCCAGGTCTCGTTGCATCTCCCCTTTTCCTAATCGGCCACCATTTAGATAATAGTCTGCTTTCCTGTTTTTGCCACCAAAGTGGATAACCTCACATTTATCAACATTATACTGCATCTGCCATGCATTTGCCCACTCACCCAGCCTAACCAAGTCACATTGCAGCCTCCTATCATCCTCCTCACAGCTAACACTGCCCCACAGCTTAGTGTCATCCGCAAACTTGGAGATGTTGCATTCAATTCCCTCGTCCAAATCATTAATAAATATTGTAAATAGCTGGGGTCCCAGCACTGAGTCTTGCGGTACCCCACTAGTCACTGCCTGCCATTCTGAAAAGGACCCGTTTACTCCTAATCTTTGCTTCTTGTTTGCCAGCCAGTTCTCTATCCACATCAATACTGAACCCCCAATACCGTGTGCTTTAAGTTTGTATACTAATCTCTTATGTGGGACCTTGTCGAAAGCCTTCTGAAAGTCCAGATATAACACATCCACTGGTTCTCCCCTATCCACTCTACTAGTTACATCCTCGAAAAATTCTATAAGATTCGTCAGACATGATTTACCTTTCGTAAATCCATGCTGACTTTGTCCAATGATTTCACCACTTTTCAAATGTGCTGCTATCCCATCTTTAATAACTGACTCTAAAGATGGGATAGCAGCACATTTGAAAACTCCCCTGAATCCCATGCGATCGGACCTTCCAGAGCAGAATCACCTCGGCAAAGTACATATGGACAACGTCTATGGCTTTGCACTCATAGACATTTTTGGTTAATTCTTACATAGACAATAGGTGCAGGAGTAGGTCATTCAGTCCTTTGAGCCATTCAAAGTGATCATGGCTGATCATCCAGTCAGTTCTCCGTTCCTGCCTTCTCCCCATATTCATTGATTCAGCTGGCTCTAAGAGCTATTCAAACTCTCTTTTGAATGCATCCTGTGAATAGGCCTCCACTGCCTTCCGAGGCAGATAATTCCATAAATTCATAACTCTCTGTGGGAAAAATAGTTTTTCCTCAATTCAGTTCTAAATGGCCTGCCCCTTATTTTTAAGCTGTGGCCCCTGGCTCTGGACTTCCCCAACATCAGGAACATGTTTCCTGTCTCTAGCGTGTCCAATCCCTTAATAATTTTAAATGTTTTATAAGATCCCCTCTCATTCTTCTAAATTCCAGTGAATGCAAGCCCATTCACTCCATTCTAGTGTCATATGACAGTCCCACCATCCCGGGATTAACATCGTGAATCTACGCTGCACTCCTTCAATATCAAGATTGTCCCTCTTCAAATTAGGAGACCAAAACTGTACACAATACTCCAGGTGTGGTCTCACCAGGGCCCTGTACAACTGCAGAAGGACCTCTGTGCTCCGATATTGAACTCCTCTCGTTATGAAGGCCAACATTCCATTAGCTTTCTTCACTGCCTGCTGTACCTGCACGCTTACTTTCAGTGAATGATGTACAAGGACACCCAGGTCTCATTGTACTTTCCCTTTTCCTTACCTGACACCATTCAGATACTAATTTGCCTTCCCGTTCCTGCCACCAAAGTGGATAACCTCACATTTAGCTGTTGATTCAAAAAAATGGCGCGGCCCTGTCCAGTCGCCGTCGTGGCAGCTCCGCGAAAACTGTGTGTGTTTCTAACTTTCTTGTTCCTTTTTAACTTATTTCTAAGTTCTACCTCCCTAGTAGTAACGAAGTATGGCAGGGAAACCCTCTTTAATCTAAACTCTAGCGTATACGGAGACTTTTTAAACGCTGTATTTACCGATCCAGCCTGGCCAGCAGAGATCAACAGAAGCTGGTAGCTGCTGCAGCAACAATGGGAGCTCGGCTACCAGGAAAACCCGGAGAAAACATCGAGGAAGCCGGGGGTGGGGGGATTCGGAATAGGCTGAGAGCCCAAGCCCTTCGTCCTCCTCTGCCCAGCATTCTTCTGGCGAACGTCCAGTCCCTGGAAAACAAGCTGGATGACCTCAGGGCGAGGATCAGATTCCAGCGGGACATAAGGGACGGCAACATCCTCTGCCTGACTGAAACATGGCTGACATCGCTGATTCCGGATCAGGTAATCTGCCCAACCGAGTCCTTCACTGTCCATCGTGCTGACAGAACAGAAGCATCTGGGAAATCCAAGGGTGGAGGAGTCTGCTTCATAACCAATAACAACTGGTGCAACCCTGGAAATATCAAGATGCTTTCCGGTTCCTACTCGCCGGGCCTAGAGCATCTGACGATCTCATGCCGCCCATTCTACTTTCCCCGAGAGTTCGGCTCAGTGATCGTCACAGCCGTCTACATCCCACCGCATGCGGACAACGACGTGGCACTATTGGCCCTACACGATGTGCTATGTCGACATCAGAACAAGTACCCAGATGCGGCTATGGTGGTGGCTGGAGATTTTAATAAATCAAATCTCAAGAAGGTCATGCCGAATTTCTACCAACACATCACGTGTGCCACCAGGGGGGAAAGAACATTAGACCACTGCTATACGGCGTTCCGGAAGAGCTACAAGGCCGTTTCACTCCCTCCCCTAGGAAAATCTGACCATGCTGCCATTTTCCTGCTGCCGGAATATAAACAGAGGATAGTTCGGGAAGCGGCAGTGACGAGGGACGTAAAGCGCTGGTCCGACCAGTCAGAGGCCATGCTGCAAGATGCACTGACAGATGTCGACTGGAATATGTTCCAAGCAAGTTCCAGAGACGTCAGTGAGTTCGCGGAAGCAGTCACGGACTTCATCGCAACAATAACCTACAACATCGTCCCCACGGTAAGGGTTAGCACCTTTCCGAATCAAAAACCCTGGGGAGACAGGTCCGTTCATGTTGCCTTGAATGCTCGCACCGCTGCCTACAACTCGGGCCTGGCATCCGGAAACATGGACGTCCACAAGGTAGAGTCCTACCAACTGCGAAGGGCGGTGAAGGACGCAAAAAGGAGGTACAGGGACAAGATGGAGTCACAGATGGAGCAGCAAGACACCAGACGCCTGTGGCAGGGGCTACGGACTGTAACCAACTACCGGAGCACCCCCCCCCCCCCTCATCCGCAAGTGCCGGCACCTCCCTAGCTGATGACCTGAACTCCTTTTACGCTCGTTTCGAGACGGGCAACACCACCCCAGGTCTGCCGACTGTCGACAATACCGTCAGCGGGCTGGCTATCGAAGCTGAAGGGAGGAATGTGCACACATTCTCATTGTCCGAGCACGATGTGAGGAGGGCTCTGACACAGGGGCACACGAGGAAAGCTGCAGGCCCCGATGACATCTCGGGGCGAGTTCTTAAGTCCTGTGCTACGCAGCTAGCTCCGGTGCGCACTACAATATTCAACCTCTCCCTGGACATGTCCGTGGTCCCTACCTGCTTCAAAAAAATACATCATTGTACCGGTACCTCAAAATGCCTCCCCAGTCTGTCTGAATGACTACCGTCCGGTGGCCCTCACCTCGGTAGTCATGAAATGCTTTGAGAGGCTGGTGAAGAAACACATCTGCGCCTTCCTCCCTCGCAAAATGGACCAGTTACAATTCGCATACCGTCCAAACAGATCCACAGACGATGCGGTCTCCCAGGTTTTGCACACCGCTCTCTCTCATCTTGACAGCCAGAAGGGGGACTACGTGAGGATGCTGTTCATAGACTTCAGTTCAGCCTTCAACATGATAGTCCCCACCAGAATGGCTGAGAAGCTACTGGAATTAGGGCTCAACACCCCCCTGTGTGCCTGGACCCTGGACTTTCTCACCGCCAGGCCCCATGTAGTCAAGATGGGAGGGAATACATCGAAGTCCCTCACCCTGAGCACAGGATCCCCCCAGGGTTGCGTCCTCAGTCCCCTACTGTACTCCCTGTACACACATGACTGTGTGGCTAGATTCAGCTCCAACTCTATAATCAAGTTTGCTGATGACACTGTGGTGGTGGGCCTGATCTCCATAATGATGAGAAGGCCTACCGGGAGGAGGTGGCTGATCTGGCACTCTGGTGTCAGGACAACAAACTCCTCTTGAACATCAAAAAAACTAAGGAGCTGATCGTGGACTTTAGGAGGGTACATCATCCGAGGACGTACACACCATTGAGGATAAATGGGGATACTGTGGATAGGGTGAGCCGTTTTAAATACCTGGGAGTCCACATCTCTGAGGATATGACATGGACATCACATGCTGCAGCACTCGTGAGTAAGGCAAGGCAGCGCCTTTACCACCTCAGGCAATTGAGAAAATTCAGAGTGTCTCCGAAGATCCTCCAGTGCTTTTACTCAGCGACTGTGGAAAGCATCTTGTCCGTAAATATTACAATCTGGTTTGGGAATTGCTCTGCCCAGGAAAAGAAGGCTCTGCAGAGAGTAGTGCATTCGGGCCGAACGCACAATGGGAACTACACTCGCCCCTCTGCAGGAACTATACATCAGGAGGTGCAACTCCAGAGCCAATAAGATCATGGGAGACCCCTTCCACCCCTGCAACGGACTGTTCCAGCTGCTACGGTCAGGCAAACGCCTCCGTTGCCATGCTGTGAGAACAGAGAGGTTGAGAAGGGGTTTCTTCCCAGAGGCCATTAGGACTGTAAACTCCTATCTCACCAGGGACTAACTTTACTGTACCACTACTGTTTTTAAAAAATTGCTGGAGGGGTTTCCCCCTGTTTTTTCCCCCTTTTTCCTTCCGCCCACAATATTTAATATGTAAAAGAATATGTGATTCTATTCTTCCATTCTGTTTGTAGTTTGTTTTGGGGGTTTTTTGCACAAAGCCCGCGAGCATTACCACTTTTCATTTCACTGCACATCTCGTATGTGTATGTGACAAATAAACTTGACTTGACTTAACTTGATAGCTTGGCACCTTTTGCTCTCGGAGCCGGTTATCTAACCGGATGGTTACATCAATCAGCGAGTCCAGATTAGCGTGTAGGTCACGAGAGGCCAACTCCTCCTTCAGGTTCTCGTTGAGGCTATGAATGAAGACACTGAGCAGAGCGGTATCACACCTATCTCTATAGCCGTGATCCTAAATTCAATGACGTAATCAGCAACAGAGCATACCCCTGGCCGAGATGCAGCATCCTCTGGACTGCCTCTATTCCGATTAAAGGGTGGTTGAAAATCCTTCCCAGCTCAGCCGGAAAGTGGGCAGTCCTGACAGAAATCTAGCTGTCGCTCCCAGACAGCGGTACCCCAGGCTGAAGCGCACCCTGACAGCAGGAAAATTGCAAAGGCAATCTTGGAGCATTCTGCGCTGAAGCAGGAAGCTCAAACATCAAGTATCCCTGGGACAAAATGGACCTGCAGGTAGTTGGATCGCCATGGTACCTCTCCGGGGTGGGAAGAACTGGTTCCTTAATGGACTGGATAAGGCTAGGAGTGTACGGAAGCGGAGAGGCAGCAGCGGAGTCGGGAGGATCTGCCGGCGATGCGAAGTGTATCAGGAGCTGGTTGATAACTGCTGGACGGTATTAGTAAGTTGGTCTAATCGAGCCTCATGGCTGAGAGTGGAGCCTTGGTGTTGAACAGCCCTGCGTAAATGAGCAATAAGTCCTCAATGTAGGGATTGGTCGGGCTGACCAGGATTGTCTGCCGAGTCCTTATTGGCCGACTAATGTGTCAGAAGGCTCGGGAATGGAGAGGACACGAATGCAAGCACAACGAGACAAGTCCAGGAGAAAACCAAAATCCACACCTGAAGGTCCATTTAAAAAATCCTACAGGTTTCGGGAGAGATGGGTTGGGAATACATGAGTTAATATCGGATGTATTATTACGAATGGCAAGACGAAGTTTAGTATGCTTCTCCTGGCCATCTGTTCCTCTGGGACCTTCCACCTCTACAGGCATATTCTGCTTTGTGGGAACACGGTTCATGGTCACACTTATAACTTGCAAACGGGTTATTGACGGTTTTGAGGAACGGAATCCTGCCGTAACATTGCGCGGATCCGTATTCAGCGTAGGAACAGGAGGGCGAGGTGGATGATAGGTGGCTGGATGGGAAAGGGTAGGGGAAAGGGAACATGGAGGTGGATCTGTCGGAAGGCTCAGGAATGGAGTGGACTCGAATGCAGGCACAACGAGACAAGCCCAGGAGAAACCCAAAATTCAAACTGGAACGTAACGGAATGAACACTGAACTGATTAGTCGGCAGGGAGTGAATATAGATATAGATAGCAGGCATATAACCCTTGACTGATGAGGGGAGCAGAGTGAATGCAAGCGTGGATCTGGAAATCGTGGACGCATTGGTGATCATTTTCCAATGTTCTACAGATTCTGGATCCGTTTCTGTGGATTGGAGGGTAGCTAATGTTATCCCTCTTTTTAAGAAAGAAGGGAGAGAGAGAAAGCGCGGAATTATAGACCAGTTAGCCTGAAATCGGTGGTGGGGAAGATGCTGGAATCAATTATTAAAGATATAAGAGTGGCGCATTTGGATAGCAGTAACAGGATCGGCCCAAGTCAGCATGAAATAAACTTGCTTGATTAATTTTCTGGAATGTTTTGCGGATGAAACAAGTAATATGGATAAGGGAGAGTCAGTGGATGTAGTGTGTCTGGACTTTCAGAAAGCCTTTGATAAGGTTCCCACACAGGAGATTAGTGGGGAAAATTAGAACACATGGTATTGGGGGTAGGGTACTGACACGGATAGAAAACGATTTACAGACAGAAAACAAAGAGTAGGGATTAATGGGTCCCATTCTGAATGGCAGGCAGTGACGAGTGCGGTGCCTTGGGGATCCGCTGTGTTTGATTTTTATGTTAACTTTTATGTAGTTGTGTGTCTTGTTGTTTTTTTTAGTATGGCTGTATGGCAATCTGAATTTCACTGTCCCTTAATTGGTACATGTGACAATAAACTGACCTTGAGAACTTGAAACCTTGAAACCTTAAAACCTTTAGCTTTTTACTTACCTATAGAATGTTTTACAGTCAGTTTTCTTTCATGCTCCTTATTCCTCTCTTAATTAACTCCTTTGTTCTACATTTCTCTGGTTTGCCGCCTCTTCTGGCCAATTTACATGCCTCTTCCTTCGCTTTAACACTATCCTTGACTTCCCTCGTTGGCCACGGTTGAACTGCCTTTCCAGTTTTATTTTTTCGCCAGACAGGGATGAACAGGGATAGTACATCCATGTGGTCTTTAAATCTTTGCCAGTGTATCTCCACTGTCAACCCTTTATGGATAAGTTGCCAGTCTATCCTAGCCAATTCCCATCTCATTCAAAGTCTCCTTTAATCAAGTTCAGGACCCTAGTCTCTGAATTAACTGTGTCACTCTCCATCCTAATGCACCACCACATAGTATGGCCACAACAAGAGATCGCTAACTATGGATAAGTTGCCAGTCGATCAACAGGAGGCGCTACACTGAGGACAGCCTCTGCCTGCAGCCTGTTCGGGTTTTTTCCATGTTTAATGTTTGTTTAATACATAGATACATAGATACATAGAAAATAGGTGCAGGAGTAGGCCATTCGGCCCTTTGAGCCTGCAACGCCATTCAATATGATCATGGCTGATCATCCAACTCAGTATCCCGTACCTGCCTTCTCTCCATACCCCCTGATCCCTTTAGCCACAAGGGCCACATCTAACCCCCTCTTAAATATAGCCAATGAACTGGCCTCAACTACCCTCTGTGGCAGAGAGTTCCAGAGATTCACCACTCTCTGTGTGAAAAAGTTTTTCCTCATCTCGGTCTTAAAGGATTTCCCCCTTATCCTTAAGCTGTGACCCCTTGTCCTGGACTTCCCCAACATCGGGAACAATCTTCCTGCATCTAGCCTGTCCAACCCCATAAGAATTTTGTACGTTTCTATAAGATCCCCTCTCAATCTCCTAAATTCTAGCGAGTATAAGCCAAGTCTATCCAGTCTTTCTTCATATGAAAGTCCTGACATCCCAGGAATCAGTCTGGTGAACCTTCTCTGCACTCCCTCTATGGCTATAATGTCCTTCCTCAGATTTGGAGACCAAAACTGTACGCAATACTCCAGGTGTGGTCTCACCAAGACCCTGTACAACTGCAGTAGAACCTCCCTGCTCCTATACTCAAATCCTCTTGCTATGAAGGCCAACATACCATTCGCTTTCTTCACTGCCTGCTGCACCTGCATGCCTACTTTCAATGACTGGTATACCATGACACCCAGGTCTCGCTGCATCTCCCCATTTCCTAATCGGCCACCATTTAGATAATAGTCTGCCTTCCCGTTTTTGCCACCAAAGTGGATAACCTCACATTTATCCACATGATACTGCATCTGCCAAACATTTGCCCACTCACCCAGCCTATCCAAGTCACCTTGCAGTCTCCTAGCATCCTCCTCACAGCTAACACTGCCCCCCAGCTTAGTGTCATCCGCAAACTTGGAGATGTTGCTTTCAATTCCCTCGTCCAGATCATTAATATAAATTGTAAATAGCTGGGGTCCCAGCACTGAGCCTTGCGGTACCCCACTAGTCACTGCCTCCCATTGTGAAAAGGACCCGTTTACTCCTACTCTTTGCTTCCTGTTTGCCAGCCAGTTCTCTATCCACATCAATACTGAACCCCCAATACCGTGTGATTTAAGTTTGTATCCTAATCTCTTATGTGGTACCTTGTCGAAAGCCTTCTGAAAGTCCAGATACAACACATCCACTGGTTCTCCCCTATCCACTCTACTAGTTACATCCTCGAAAAATTCTATAAGATTCGTCAGACACGATTTACCTTTCGTAAATCCATGCTGACTTTGTCCAATGATTTCCCCCTTGTTTAGGGGGAAACTTTAACTTTTCTATGTGGGGGAGGGGGGTAGGGTAAGGGGGGAACCGTTTCCCAGTCACTTCCTGGCGGGGACGCGACTATTTCTCCAAGTCGCGTCCTCGCCCCTCTCCTCGCGGCCTACCACCTGGATCTGAGCGGCCTTTCCTGCCGGGGACCGGGAACTGGACCAGAGCTGCAACAGCGGCGGCGCGGCGCTGAAATCACCGCGGAGCGGGCGATGCCGACCTGGATCGCCGTTTGGAGCTCGTGGAGCTGCGGTTTGGGAGAGCTTCCAGCGTTTGGGAGAGCTCCAACATCGTGGAGCTGCGGTTTGGGAGAGCTCCAACATCTTGGAGCTGCGGTTTGGGAGAGCTCCAACATCGTGGAGCTGCGGTTTGGGAGAGTTTCCAGCGTTTGGGAGAGCTCCAACATCGTGGAGCTGCGGTTTGGGAGAGCTTCCAGCGTTTGGGAGAGCTCCAACATCGTGGAGCTGCGGTTTGGGAGAGCTTCCAGCGCGGCCGGCGCTGAATAACATCACGGAGTCCTAGGGCCCTTTACCGAGGGCCGCCAGCGCTGCATCTCTGCATCTTTGCCCGGCGCGGCCTGCGGACTTTGGGAGGTGGCCGACTCTGGTGTCCAAGCCGCTGAGGAGGTCACCCAGCCCCGACATCGGACTTACATAACCCCGGCGAGCGGGCCTGAATATCGGACCGCCCGTAGCGGCGACTGCGGTGGGCTCGGGGAGGCCCCGACCACGGGTGAACAGCGGGGAACATTAGAGGAAGACGACTGACTTTGGTGCCTTCCCTCACAGTGGGAACATTTGATTCTGCTGTGTGGGGATGTTTTGTGTTGAACTCTATCATGTGTTGTGTTCTTATTTTTGATTGTATGGCTGTATGGTAATCACACATTTCACTGTGCCAACTGGCACATGTGACAAATAAAATAATTTCAATTTCAATTTCAACTAATCATTCCTCATTACACAATACCCAGTCTAGGATGGCCTGTCCTCCAGTCGGTTCCTCCACATATTGGTTTAAAAACCCACCCCGTATACATTCCAGGAAATCCTCCTCCTCGACACTGTTACCAATTTGGTTGGCCCAATGTATATGTAGATTAAAGGCACCAATGATAACCGCATGTTTGGAAGCCTCGTGGGTGTGGAGCGATTCCAACCGGGCATAACCCTGTTGAACGGGAATTGTTCATCAGACCCAAGCCCCACCATCTTTACCTGGTGCCGGTTCCGCACAGCACGAAATGGAACTGCAGATGCTGGTTTAAATCAAAGATAGACGGTAAAAGCTGGAGTAACAAGGCGGGACAGGCAGTATCTCTGGAGAGAAGGGATGGGTGACGTTTTGGGTAGAGACCCCAGTCTGAAGAAGGGTCTCGACCTGAAATGTCACCCATTCCTTACTCCAGCTTTTGTGCCTATCCACACAGCACGAGTTGTCTCTCAGAACTGCTGTCTACATTCCTCTGTTACTCGGGGAAACGTTTTTCATGACAATGATTCCCCCTCTACACTTAAGCTCTGTGCCAAACAGCTGTCACTGGTATATACAGACATTTTTAACCAGTCCCTGCAAACATATACTGTCCCTGCCTGCTTTAAAGTCTCCACTATTGTCCCTGTACCCAAAAAGGCAAGGATTACTTGTCTTAATGACCACAGGCCTGTCGCACTGACCTCTGTAGTCATGAAGACACTCGAAAGGCTTGTGCTGGCCAAGCTGAAAAATATCACAAACCCCCTGCTGGACACTCTGCAGTTTACATATCGGGCCAATAGATCTGTGGATGATGCAGTCAACCTGGGCCTGCACTTCATCCAACAGCACCTGGACTGCCAGGGCACCTATGCGAAGATCATGTTTGTTGATTTTAGCTCTGCATTTAACACCATTGTGCCAGAGCTACTACGCTCCAAACTTTCCGAGTTGACTGTGCCTGAACCCCTCTGTCGGTGGATCACCAGCTTCCTGACGGACAGAACGCAGCATGTGAGGCGTGGAAAGCACATCTCAGACCCGCAAACCCTCAGCATAGGAGCACCACAAGGCTGTCTCTCCTCTCCTCTACTCTCTCTACACCAACGACCTCACCTCCACAGACACCTCTGTCATGCTTCTCAAGTTTGTGGATGACACAACCCTGATTGGACTGATCCAGGATGGGGAGGAATCTGCCTACAGACAGGAAGTTTCACAGTTGGCGTCCTGGTGCCGTAGCAACAACCTAGAGCTCCATGCCCTTAAGACAGTGGAATTGATTGTAGACTTTAGGTGAGCTCCCCCTCCCCTCACCCCACTCACCATCAACAACACCACAGTCACATCTGTGGGGTCTTTTAAGTTCCTGGGAACCATCATCTCCAAGGACCTTAAGTGGGGGGCTACCATCGACTCCACAGTCAAAAAGGCACAACAGAGGATGTACTTCCTACGGCAGCTGAGGAAGCACAATCTGCCACAGGCAATGATGGTCCAATTCTACACGGCCATCGTAGAGTCTGTTCTCACCTTCTCCATCATGGTCTGGTTTGGCTCAGCCACCAAGCACGACACCTGGAGGCTGCAGCGAATCGTCCGATCAGCAGATAAGGTTATTGGCTGCAACCTTCCCCCCATTGATGAACTGTACACTGCAAGGGCCAGGAAGCGAGCGGGCAAGATCATCTCAGGGCCCCTCTCACCCTGGCCACAAACTCTTTGAAGCACTTCCCTCTGGAAGGCGACTCCGGATTGTCAAAGCTGCCACAGCCAGACATAAAAACAGCTTTTAACCACGAGTTGTTGCTCTACTCAACAGCCAAAAATCTGTAACTTCCCTTTGATCTGGTATTTTGTTGGTACACATGCTTGATCAATGGTGTTTTATCATTAATGTTTTATTATTATTAATGGTTAGTGTTTTCTGAGTGATTCGTAACAGTCACTGTGTGTCATGCTGTTACTTGTGGGCAGAGCACCAAGGCAAATTCCTTGTATGTGAATACTTGGCCAATAAACTTACTTACTTACTACATTATGCTCTTGCACACACTGCAATTCCTTTCACTCATCTGCCGTCTGTACATGCTTTAGCAGTTTCGCCATTTGGACCCGAAGATCACTCTGCACACCAATGCTTTTGAGGGTTATGCCATTAATTGTATATTTTTACTTACATTTGACCTCCGAAAGTACAACACCTTGCAAGTCCTCAGTTTAAACTCCATCTGTCAGTTTTCCCCCCATTTCTGTGGCGGATCTATTTCCAGCACCTTGACTGACATCCTCATAGTACACGAGCCCTGGGAACTCTGCTGTTTATTATATATATATATATATATACATACACACACACACACACACACACACACACACACATATATATATATATATATATATATATATATATATATATATACACACACACACAGACACACACACACACATATATATATATATATATATATATACACACACACAGACACACACACACACACACACACACACACACACACACATATATATATATATATATATATATGCACACACAAACAGACACACACACACACACAGACACACACACATATATATATATGTGTGTGTGTGTGTGTGTGTGTGTATATATATATATATATCTTCTATCTATCTATCTATATTTAAAACTCTGTGTGTGTGTTTCTGGCTGTGTGTGTTTCTGCCTGTCTTGTGGGTGCCAGCCTTCCTTTGATTCGTTGCTACGCCAACACCACACGCAGAAACGCCGAGATTTTTTCCATTTCGGTAGAGATTTCACTTTTCATTCCAAGTATCCACTCCTGATCAAATTTCGTCGTGTTTATGTAGACATTTTTAATAAAATCCTACTCCCCCCACTCACTCATTCTGTCTCCTCCTGCTGGCCAGCCACCATAACGGCTGCTGCCGACCGGCTCTGCTCCAAAAATGACACCATTTTTTTTCTTTCGCTAGCGCTTTTCGCCCCGGGGTCTGAAGCACGTTCGGGGTCCAGACCCAACGGGTCTGCACTTGGTCTAGTATATATATATGTGTGTGTGTGTGTGTGTGTATGTATATATATATATATATATATATATATATATATATAATAAACAGCAGAGTTCCCAGCATAGGTCCCTGCAGAACCCCGCTCGTCACAGACTTCCAGCTTGAATATTGCCCTTTCTCCACAACGCACGGTCTCCTATCAGTAAGCTACATCTAAATCCAGACAGAGAGTCATAGAGTGATGCAGCGTGGAACCACGTTGCCCACACCGGCCAACATGTCCGAGCTACACTAGTTCCACCTGCTAGCATTAGGCCCGTATCCCTCCATGTGCCATAAGTATGTGGCTTACTGATAGGAGACAGTGCGCCTAACGGTTTCTTAAATGGTGGGATAGTTTCTGCCTCATCTAACTCCTCTGAAACCTTGTTCCATACCCCCACCACCATTTTGCGAAAAGACAACATCCACCAACCATTTTCATCGATCACCTTCCTCAACAGCTCAAAAATCTTGTCAAGTTAGTACCTGCTGTAATCAAAGCCAGGCTGACATTCCCTAATGAACCCATTCTGTTTCAAATGGGTGTGAATTCTACCCTGAAGTGTCCTCTCCATGAGCTTCCCTACCACTGGCATGATACCAACTAATTCCTTGAATGCTGCTCACTTCCCTTTTCAAATAAAGGACAACATTAGTAATTCTCTAGTCCTCCAGTACTTTGGATCAGTCTTCACTAACGAGGACACAAACAATCTTCCTGATGTACTAGTGGCCAGAGGATCTGGGGTGATGGGGGAACTGAAGGAAATCTACATTCGGCAGGAAATGGTGTTGCGTAGACTGAAGGGACTGAAGGCTGATAAATCCCCAGGGCCTGATGGTCTGCATCCCAGGGTAAAGGAATTGGCTCTAGAAATCGTGGACGCATTGGATATCATTTTCCAATGTTCTATAGATTCAGGATCAGTTCCTGTGGATTGGAGGGTAGCTGATGTTATCCCACTTTTTAAGAAAGGCGGGAGAGAGAAAACAGGGAATTATAGACCAGTTAGCCTGATATCAGTGGTGGGGAAGATGCTGGAGTCAATCATAAAAGATGAGATAGCGGCACATTTGGTAAGCAGTAACAGAATGGCCGAGTCAGCATGGATTTACGAAGGGGAAATCATGCTTGACTAATCTGTAATTTTTTGAGGATGTAACTAGGATAATGGACAAGGGAAAACCAGTGGATGTAGTGTACCTGGACTTTCAGAAAGCATTTGATAAGGTCTCACATAGGAGATTAGTGGGCAAAATTAGGGCACATGGTATTGGGGGTAGAGTGCTGACATAGATAGAAAATTGGTTGGCAGACAGGAAACAAAGAGTACGGGTTAACGGGTCCCTTTCAGAATGACAGGTGGTGACTAATGGGGTACCGCAAGGCTCGGTGCTGGGACCGTAGCTATTTACAATATACATCAATAATTTGATGAAGGGATTCAAAGTAACATTAGCAAATTTGCAGATGACGCAAAGCTGGGTGGCAGTGTGAACAATGAGGAGGATGTTATGAGAATGCAGGGTGACTTAGACAGGTTGCGTGAGTGGCGGATGCATAGCAGATACAGTTTAATGTGGATAAATGTGAGGTTATCCACTTTGGTAGCAAAAACAGGAAGCCAAATTATTATCTAAATGGGGTCAAGTTGGGAAAAGGGGAAGTACAACGGGATCTGGGGGTCCATGTTCATCAGTCAATGAAAGTAAGCATGCAGGTACAGCAGACAGTGAAGAATGCGAATGTGGGCCTTCATAACAAGAGTTGAGTAGCGGAGCAAAGAGGTTCTTCTGCAGTTGTCCAGGGCCCTAATGAGACCACACCTGGAGTATTGTGTGCATTTTTGGTCCCCTAATTTGAGGAAGGGCATTCTTGCTATTGAGGGAGTGCAGCGGTGTACAAGGTTAATTCCCGGGATGGCGGGACTGTCATATGCTGAGAGAATGGAGCGGCTGGGCTTGTATAATCTCGAATTTAGAAGGATGAGAGGGTATCTTATTGAAACATATAAGAATGTTAAGGGTTTGGACACGCTAGAGGCAGGAAACCATATAACCATATAACAATTACAGCACGGAAACAGGCCATCTTGGCCTTTCTAGTCCGCGCCGAACACTTACTCTCATCTAGTCCGATCTACCTGCACTCAGACCATAACCCTCCATTCCTTTCCCATCCATATACCTATCCAATTTATTTTTAAATGATAAAATCGAACCTGCCTCCACCACTTCCACTGGAAGCACATTCCACACAGCTACCACCCTCTGAGTAAAGAAGTTCCCCCTCATGTTATCCCTAAACTTTTGTCCCTTAATTCTCAAATCATGTCCTCTAGTTTGAATCTTCCCTACTCTCAATCGAAAAAGCTTATCCATGTCAACTCTGTCTATCCCTCTCATAATTTTAAAGACCTCTATCAAGTCCCCCCTTAACCTTCTGCGCTCCAAAGAATAAAGACCTAACTTGTTCAACCTTTCTCTGTAACTTAGGTGCTGAAACCCAGGCAATATTCTAGTAAATCTCCTCTGTACTCTCTCTATTTTGTTGACATCTATATTACTAAAAGTAAGATCTTGACCGCTTTTGACTCACTGCGATGTGATTTCCGAGAGAACGCCGCCACTTACGGACGTTATTTTTGGCCAGCTCGCTCAGAGCCCCCCTCCGCCAGACTGGACCGGAGGATGTTTCCCATTGATGAAAAATCAGAGAGATATTAATGTTAAAAAATTTCGCCATTCTCTCTGCTGCCGCTGCTGGTGGTAGGGGGGAGGGATTATAAAACCCGGAAGTGGTGTGCCTCACTCAGTCTCTGCAAGATGGAGGAAGCGAGAGGGGCAGGTCTCTCTGAGCTCTGAATAAGACTGAACACATGTCTACTCAACTGTGAGTGCCCTTGATGTGGTTTGAAAATGAAAATATGGTTGGTTTGAAGTAAAATGGCACTGCAAATGGTTGTTTGGGGTTTTGGGTTGAAGTAAAAAGGCACTGCAAATGGTTGTTTGGGGGTTTTGGGTTGAAGTAAAAAGGCACTGCAAATGGTTGTTTGGGGGGTTTGGGTTGAAGTAAAAAGGCACTGCTAATGGATGTTTGGGGGGTTTTGGGTTGAAGTAAAAAGGCACTGCAAATGGTTGTTTGGGGGGTTTGGGTTGAAGTAAAAAGGCACTGCAAATGGTTGTTTGGGGATTTTGGGTTGAAGTAAAAGGCACTGCAAATGGTTGTTTTTCTAAACTTGACAACTTCCTGTTTGCACTATATTTGGTTTTAGATAAAAAGCTACCACTTACGGGTGTGATTTATGGCCATCTTACTCAGCCCCCCTCCGCTCATCAGGTGCAGAGGATTCTTCCCATCAATGAAAAATAAAAGTGTTATCAGTGTTTAAAAATGTTGAGAATCTCTCTCCTGTCAATCACGCCATGAAGGCCACACCTTTTCCGTTGGGAGGGATTATAAAACCCGGAAGCGTGGGTGTGGCTCAGTCTCTGCATGATGGGGGAGGGACAGGTCACGACTCTGTCTGAGCTGCGAATCAACTGAACACACTGAATGTCTACTGAACTGTGGGTGTGGTGTTTTGTGTGGTTTTATGGTGGTTTTATGGTGGTTTCACCCTGCTTGAAATGGCATGAAACTGCATTTGAATGTGGTGGCCTTTCGCCCTGCATGAAATGGTATGAAACTGCATTTGAATGTGGTGTCATTGCACCCTGCATGAAATGGCATGAAACTGCATTTGAATTTGGTGGCCTTGCACCCTCCTTGAAATGGTATGAACCTGCACTTGAATTTGGTGGCGTTGCACCCTGCTTGAAGTGGTATGAAACTGCACTTGAATTTGGTGGCCTTGCACCCTGCTTGAAGGGGTTGGAAACTGCACTTGAATTCGGTGGCCTTGCACCCTGCTTGAAGTGGTAGGTAACTGAACCTGAATTTTGTGGCCTTGCACCCTGCTTGAAGTGGTATGAAACTGCACTTGAATTTGGTGGCCTTGCACCCTGCTTGAAATGGTAGGAAAATGGATTTGAATTCGGTGGCCTTGCACACTGCTTGAAAGGGAATTTCAAGGAATAGCCGTGAGTCAACTGCCAGCCCACCAGCCGTGAGTGAGCTGCCAGCACATCAGGCTTGAGGGACTGAGCTGCCACCCCAAGAATCCATTTGACCCACAATGTCCATACTAGCCCTCTGGAGAAAAGTAGTCCCTGCAGCCAACAACACCCATACCAGTGCTCCAGAAAGCCCCCCCCCCCCCCACACTAGCCACCAATATTGGAATTGGTGGAGAGGTGGAATATTGCGTCGGGGGACCAGCCCTCCCGTGTGAACATGGGACCCAACGGGTCCCACTTAGTCTAGTCTTTCCTATAATTTGGCGACCAAAATTGTACACCATACTCCAGAATTGGCCTCACCAATGCCTTGTACAATTTTAACATTACATCCCAACTTCTATAATCAATGATCTGATTTACAAAGGCCAGCACACCAAAAGCTTTCTTTACCACCCAATCTACATGAGATTCCACCTTCAGGGAACTATGCACAGTTATTCCTAGATCCCTCTGTTCAACTGCATTCCTCAATTTGCTACCATTTACCATGTACGTCCTATTTTGATTTGTCCTGCCAAGATGTAGCACCTCACACCTATCAGCATTAAACTCCATCTGCCATCTTTCAGCCCACTCTTCCAAATGGCCTAAATCTCACTGTAGACTTTCAAAATCTACTTCATTATCCACAACACCACCTATCTTAGTATCATCTGCATACTTACTATTCCAATTTACCACACCATCATCCAGATCATTGATGTATATGACAAACAACAGTGGACCCAACACAGATCCCTGAGGCACCCCACTAGTCACCGGCTTCCAACCTGACAAACAGTTATCCACCATTACTCTCTGGTTTTTTCCCATTCAGCAACTGTTGAATCCATCTTGCTACTCCACTATTAATACCCAACAATTGAACCTTCTTAAACAACCTTCCATGTGGAACCTTGTCAAAGGCCTTACTGAAGTCCATATAGACAACATCCACTGCTTTACCCTCACAAATTTCTCTAGTAACCTCTTCAAAAAATTCAAGAAGATTAATCAAACATGACCTTCCAGGCACAAATCCATGTTGACTGTTCCTAATCAGACCCTGTTTATCCAGATGATTATATATATTATCTCTAAGTATCCTTTCCATTAATTTGCCCACCACTGACGTCAAACTAACTGGTCTATAATTGCTAGGTTTACTCTTAGAACCCTTTTTAAACAATGGAACAACATGCGCAGTACGCCAATCCTCCGGCACCATTCCCGTTTCTAATGACATTTCAAATATTTCTGTCATAGCCCCTGCTATTTCTACACTAACTTCCCTCAATGTCCTAGGGAATATCCTGTCAGGACCTGGAGACTTATCCACTTTTATATTTTTCAAAAGTGTCAGTAAACTCCTCTTCTTTGATCCTCATAATTTCCATAGCTACTCTACTTGTTTCCCTTACCTCACATAGTTCAATATCCTTCTCCTTGGTGAATACCGATGAAAAGAAATTGTTCAATATCTCCCCCATCTCTTTTGGCTCTGCAGATAGCTGTCCACTCTGACTCTCTAATGGACCAATTTTATCCCTCGTTATCCTTTTGCTATTAATATAGTTGGAGAAACCCTTTGGATTTACTTTCACCTTACTTGCCAAAGCAACCTCATATCTTCTTTTAGCTTTTCTAATTTAATTCGTAAGATTCTTTTTACATTCTTTATACTCCTCAAGCACCTCATTTACTCCATGCTGCCTATAATTATTGTAGATCTCTCTCTTTTTCCGAACCGTGTCCAATTTCCCTTGAAAAGCATGGCTCTTTCCAATTATTACTCTTTCCTTTCAACCGAACAGGGACATAAAGATTCTGTACTCTTAAAATGTCACCTTAAAATGTCCTCCATTTCTCTTCTACATCCTTCCCATAAAACAAAATGTCCAATTCACTCCTTTTAAATCCTTTTGCATCTCCTCAAAGTTAGCCTTTCTCCAATCAAAAATCTCAGCCCTTGGTCCAGTTCTGACCTTCTCCATAATTATATTGGAACTAATGGTATTGTGATCACTGGACCCGAAGTGCTCCCCAACACATACCTCCGCCACCTGACCTGTCTCATTTCCTAACAGGAGGTCCAGCACTGCCCCTTGTCTAGTAGATACCTCTATGTATTGCAGCAAAAAACTATCATGCACACATTTTACAAACTCCACACCATCCAGCCCTTTTACAGAATGTGTTTCCCAGTCTATGTGTGGAAAATTGAAATCTCCCACAATCACTACCTTGTGCTTACTACTGATATCTGCTATCTCCTTACATATTTGCTCTTCCAATTCTCGCTCCCCATTAGGCGGTCTATAATACACCCCTATAAGTGTTGCTACACCTTTCCCATTTCTCAATTCCACCCAAATAGCCTCCCTAGATGAGCCCTCTAATCTATCCTGCCAAAGCACATGTTCCCGATGTTGGGGGAGTCCAGAACCAGGGGCCACATTTTAAGAATAAGGGGTAAGCAATTTACAACGAAGATGAGGAAACACTTTTTCACACAGAGAGTTGTGAGTCTGTGGAATTCTCTGCCTCATAGGGCGGTGGAAGCTGGTCCTCTGGAGACTTTCAAGAAAGAGCTAGATAGGGCTATTAAAGGTAACGGAGTCAGGGGATATGGGGAGAAGGCAGGAACGATGTACTGATTCACTTCAATGTGATCAGCCATGATCTCATTGAAGGGCGGTGATGGCTCGAAGGGCCGAAAGGCCTACTCCTGCACCTATTGTCTATTGGGTTATCACTCATGGCTAGAGAAGGCGCATGTTATGGAGGATGCTATGAGGCTGCAGGGTGACTTGGATAGGTTAGCTGAGTGGACAGATGCATGGCAGATGCACTATAATGTAGATAAATGTAATGTTACGTCCCTCGTCTTGATTATGGGGCTTGCGGACTCCCCAACGTGAGGTGAGAGGATAAATGGAACGTTTTGGCTTTGGTGGTTTTGTTCCCCTGTGTTTCACCTTCTTTCGACCATGCCCCCCTTCTTTTGACCCGCCCCACCTGTACTCTGTGCAACCGCAGAGTTCCGTGACTCAACTACAAGGGGGTTTGGAGCGGGGGGGGGGGGGTGGAGGGGTGGTGGGGGAGGTGGGTTAGTGGCACCTGAGGCAGATTTGGGGCAATTCTTCCGAATGTGCCCACTTTCTTACAGGCATGGCACCATGGGCGCTCCGATATCCAGAAGATGGTGAAATCACGCCCATCCTGCTGGACACAGAAGTGCCCGTCAACTTTCTCGTCCCGGTCGAGCAACATCGTCAGCTGGTGCCGTAGGGAAAGAACCTGCGGAACCCCTGGGATATCGGGGTGATGTCCGTGAGGACCTTCCCCAGGGTGTGAAGGTGGGGAAGGAGGACTTCGTTTGTGATGCAGGGCGGGACGTTGGGCAGGACCACCCGCTGCGTGGTGGTCGCCAAGGGCTCGACCTGCATGAATGATCCCCCCACTGTGATCCCTTTACTCACGGCCGCATTCACCCCTCAGCAGACTCGAGGAAGAAAACGACCTTCCAAAAATCCTGCCCATGTACAGGATGCCTGCGGGCTTGGCCGTCACGGCCACGGCAGCCGAGCAGTCCTCCAGGTTCATATGGGGGGGGGGGGGGCAAGTAGCAATTATCTTATCCAATGCTCGAAAGGCAGGTTCCTCTTGGAGAACCGGGCCCCCAGAGGAGCAGCCGAAGCAGCTGCAGCAGCCGCCTTTGCAGAGCTACTGGAAGGCCCCGCTCCCCAGAACACTGACCCTGCATGGTATCAGACACCAAGGCAAAATCAGGAATTTGCCTTGGTGCTCCGCCCACAAGTAACAGCATGACACACAGTGACAGTTACGAATGACTCAGAAAACACTAACCATTAATAATAATAAAACATTAATGATAAAACACCATTGATGCAGTGTACAGTTCATCAATGGAGGGAAGGTTGCAGCCAATAACCTTCTCTGCTGATCGAACGATTCGCTGCAGCCTCCAGGTGTCGTGCTTGGTGGCTGAGCCAAACCAGACCATGATGGTGAAGGTGAGAACAGACTCTATGATGGCCATGTAGAATTGGACCATCATTACCTGTGGCAGATTGTGCTTCCTCAGCTGCCGTAGGAAGTACATCCTCTGTTGTGCCTTATTGACTGTGGAATCGATGGTAGCCGATTGGAACAGTTCGAGGGAGGGAAGAAAGTGGTTTGCCTCAAACGTTGGTAATGACAGCTCCGCCGAAAAACTGCTGCGTCACCACCACTTTGCCCATCTATCTCGGCTCTCCTGCATTCCCTGGCAAGCTGCTGATCTTTGCAGGCAATCCAGCTGGCCTTTGCTGCTCCTGCAGCAACGAAAGGGATTTGCTTACAGTCGTTGTTGTTCGAAGCCTCCTCTATCCAGCAGTCTTTCCAAGAGAATGCAGGCTTTGTCAGCTCCAGGTTGCAAGGCCGCAGAAGAAGGTTCGAGATGGTGCAGAAAACCTCTCACACTGCACAAAAGTCAGACCGGCCCGGTCAGCACCGACGAGGCAGAAAGGGGAGGTTGTTCCGGACGCAGGTGTAAAAGTCCAGAAAGTTGTTCTCCCCCTTTTGGTGCGCCACAGTTTCCTGGCAGGTTGCCAGCCACAGCAGTGGGAGCTCGGCAGTGAGCTGATAAAATTACTCACAGCCCCAAAACACACAGAAACTTTTAAACAAGTCTCTGCAACGTTGCAGCGATACTCCAAGATGTTTAAAAGTACTGCTGTGTCTCCACTGAATTCCAGAAAGATGTTTAAATTGACTTATTTTTTTGTTTGGACGGGAGCTCCGCAATACCACACCTCCTCACGTAACCAGCTTTTTCAAAAAATGTATTCAATTATTAAAAAATAATATTACACTACAATAAAACAAACCAGATCCCACCACCATAATACAATACAAACAAATATCCTTAATAAACTACTGTACAATTATCTTACACTCCTTGTCAAGGATGCATTTAACGCCCTGCAGAGTCCAGCGGTCTCGGAACTCCCCCAGGGTGCCCGTGGACAGGGCATATTCCCTTTCTAACCCCACCCGGGCACGGACGTAACCCCGGAAAAGGGGCAGGCAGCCGGCTCGGGTACAGCACTCCACCGCCTGGTGACTCACGGATGTCCAGCTTGGCCATGCCCAGGAGCAACCCAACCAGGACATCTTCAGCCCTACCCTCTCCCCTATGCACAGGGTGTCCAAAGATGAGGATGGTGCATGCAAAGTGCAGCCAGAAGGCAAGGAGCAGCCCCGTTAGGTATTCAAACAGTGGCTGCAGCCTCACGCACTCCATGTACACGTGGTACACAGACTCAAAAAGTGGCAGGCAGCTGGCGAGTCTGTGAACCACGAGAGAAACAGGTTGCAGGGAACACCTCGGTGCAATACCCTCCACCGCAGGTCCCCAATGTAGAGGGGGAGAATCCCTGCATAGAGGGACCCCACCGGGGCCCCCCCTCACGAACGGAAGGCAACACCGACCGCCACTTGGTGTCCGGACGGCGGACTAGGGCGAGGAAGTGCAGGGTGTGGAGGAGGAGCCCATACAGGACATGCCTCCCTGCGTCTCGGAGGGAGATGAACGGTGTCGAGGAAAGGTGGCTCAAATTGTGTGGGACTGGCTCCCGGGAAGGATTACGGTGCCTGGGCCCGATGAATATTTCCGGCTGAGCGGGGGTTTGCTCAACCACAAGTACTCCATATGTTTGAGCCCCCACGACACCTGGTGGGGCGGGACAAGGACCGGCTGCTCTCACGCCCGGGCCGTCGCTCTCCGCCGGCGGAGGGAACGTAACCAGCTTGGTGGGGATGATGGTATTGAATGCCGAGCTGCAGTCTATAAACAACAGCCTGACTTAAGTGTTTTTATTGTCCAAGTGGTCCAGTGCAGAGTGGGTACCTCCGTTGACCTGTTGAGGGAATTGAAGGCAACATCTCCAAGTTTGCGGATGACACTAAGCTGGGGGGCAGTGTTAGCTGTGAGGAGGATACTAGGAGACTGCAAGGTGACTTGGATAGGCTGGGTGAGTGGGCAAATGTTTGGCAGATGCAGCATAATGTGGATAAATGTGAGGTTATCCATTTTGGTGGCAAAAACAGGAAAGCAGACTATTATCTAGATGGTGGCCCATTAGGAAAAGGGGAGATGCAGCGAGACCTGGGTGTCATGGTACACCAGTCATTGAAAGTAGGCATGCAGGTGCAGCAGGCAGTGAAGAAAGCGAATGGTATGTTAGCTTTCATAGCAAAAGAATTTGAGTTTAGGAGCAGGGGGGTTCTACTGCAGTTGTACAGGGTCTTGGTGAGACCACACCTGGAGTATTGCGTACAGTTTTGGTATCCAAATCTGAGGAAGGACATTATAGCCATAGAGGGAGTGCAGAGAAGGTTCACCAGACTGATTCCTGGGATGTCAGGACTTTCATATGAAGAAAGACTGGATAGACTTGGCTTATACTCGCTAGAATTTAGGAGATTGAGAGGGGATCTTATAGAAACGTACAAAATTCTTATGGGGTTGGACAGGCTAGATGCAGGAAGATTGTTCCCGATGTTGGGGAAGTCCAGGATATAATGGGATACAATTAATAGGAATCTGAAGGGTAACCTTTTCACAGAAAGGGTGGTGGGTGTGTGGAACAAGATACCAGAGGAGGCAGTTGAGGTTGGACTATCCGAACATTTAAGAAACAGTTAGCCAGGTACATGGATAGGACAGGTTTGGAGGGATATGTGTCAAGCGCAGGCAGGTGGGACTAGTATAGCTGGCTGGTGTGGGCTAGTTGGGCCGAAGGGCCTGTTTCCAAGCTGTATCACTCTATGACGCCATCCCACAGCTCCGCTCTTGCTCCCCCTCCACCGTCGCAACAGGGACCGTCCCCCTAATCACCCTTTATCTCATCAGCCATCACATAAAACACATATTCCTCTGACATATCCGCCATCTCCAACGGGATCCCACCACTAGCCACATTTTCCCACCTCCACCCCTGTCCGCCTTCCGCAGAGACCGCAACTCCCTGGTTAACTCATCCCTTCCCACCCAAACCACCTCCTCCCCAGGTGCCTTTCCGTGCAACCGCAGAAATGCAACACATGTCGCTATACCTCCTCCCTCGACTGTCCAAGGATCTGGCAGTCCTTTCAGGTGAGGCAGAGGTTTACGCACCTCCTCCAACACCATCTACAGTATCTGCTGTTCCAGGTGTGGACTCATGTATATCGGCGACACCAAGCGCAGGCTCGGCGATCGTTTCGCTGAACACCAACTGAACCGACCTGCTCTCCCGGTTGGTAAACACTTTAACTCCCCGTCCCATTCCCACACTGACCTTTCTGTCCTGGGCCTCCTCCATTGTCAGAGTGACGTCCAGCGCTTATTGGAGGAGCAGCATCTCATATTTCGCTTGGGCAGTTTACACCCCAGCTGTATGAACATTGACTTCTCCAACTTCAAGTAACACTTGCTCTCTCTCATTCCCTTCCACCCTAGTTCGCTCCTGATTACATTTTAGGGATTGCCTTTAATGTTATGATCCATTGTACTCCTTAAGAGCGTTCCCCGTCTTTCGCTTTCACACCTTAAACTTCCATATCTTCGTGTCCCCCACTCAGTGTGAAGAAGGGTGTGCACCCGAAACGTCGCCCATTGCTTTTCTCCAGAGATGCTGCCCGTCCCGCTGAGTTGTGTCTGCTCGGTGCAACGCAGAATTTGAAGTTATTTTTTGCACGTAATGACGTGTAGACTGCTTTGGGGGCGGAGTGCGGACGAGGTGAGGTAATGACTGCAATTCCTTTCACTCATCTGCCGTCTGTACATGCTTTAGCAGTTTCGCCATTTGGACCCGAAGATCACTCTGCACACCAATGCTTTTGAGGGTTATGCCATTAATTGTATATTTTTACTTACATTTGACCTCCGAAAGTACAACACCTTGCAAGTCCTCAGTTTAAACTCCATCTGTCAGTTTTCCCCCCATTTCTGTGGCGGATCTATTTCCAGCACCTTGACTGACATCCTCATAGTACACGAGCCCTGGGAACTCTGCTGTTTATTATATATATATATATATATATATACATACACACACACACACACACACATATATATATATATATATATATATATATATATATATATACACACACACACAGACACACACACACACATATATATATATATATATATATATATACACACACACACACACACACACACACACACACACACACATATATATATATATATATATGCACACACAAACAGACACACACACACACACAGACACACACACATATATATATATGTGTGTGTGTGTGTGTGTGTGTGTATATATATATATATATCTTCTATCTATCTATCTATATTTAAAACTCTGTGTGTGTGTTTCTGGCTGTGTGTGTTTCTGCCTGTCTTGTGGGTGCCAGCCTTCCTTTGATTCGTTGCTACGCCAACACCACACGCAGAAACGCCGAGATTTTTTCCATTTCGGTAGAGATTTCACTTTTCATTCCAAGTATCCACTCCTGATCAAATTTCGTCGTGTTTATGTAGACATTTTTAATAAAATCCTACTCCCCCCACTCACTCATTCTGTCTCCTCCTGCTGGCCAGCCACCATAACGGCTGCTGCCGACCGGCTCTGCTCCAAAAATGACGCCATTTTTTTCCTTTCGCTAGCGCTTTTCGCCCCGGGGTCTGAAGCACGTTCGGGGTCCAGACCCAACGGGTCTGCACTTGGTCTAGTATATATATATGTGTGTGTGTGTGTGTGTGTATGTATATATATATATATATATATATATATATATATATATATATATATATATATATATATATATATATATATATATATATAATAAACAGCAGAGTTCCCAGCATAGGTCCCTGCAGAACCCCGCTCGTCACAGACTTCCAGCTTGAATATTGCCCTTTCTCCACAACGCACGGTCTCCTATCAGTAAGCTACATCTAAATCCAGACAGAGAGTCATAGAGTGATGCAGCGTGGAACCACGTTGCCCACACCGGCCAACATGTCCGAGCTACACTAGTTCCACCTGCTAGCATTAGGCCCGTATCCCTCCATGTGCCATAAGTATGTGGCTTACTGATAGGAGACAGTGCGCCTAACGGTTTCTTAAATGGTGGGATAGTTTCTGCCTCATCTAACTCCTCTGAAACCTTGTTCCATACCCCCACCACCATTTTGCGAAAAGACAACATCCACCAACCATTTTCATCGATCACCTTCCTCAACAGCTCAAAAATCTTGTCAAGTTAGTACCTGCTGTAATCAAAGCCAGGCTGACATTCCCTAATGAACCCATTCTGTTTCAAATGGGTGTGAATTCTACCCTGAAGTGTCCTCTCCATGAGCTTCCCTACCACTGGCATGATACCAACTAATTCCTTGAATGCTGCTCACTTCCCTTTTCAAATATAGGACAACATTAGTAATTCTCTAGTCCTCCAGTACTTTGGATCAGTCTTCACTAACGAGGACACAAACAATCTTCCTGATGTACTAGTGGCCAGAGGATCTGGGTGATGGGGGAACTGAAGGAAATCTACATTCGGCAGGAAATGGTGTTGCGTAGACTGAAGGGACTGAAGGCTGATAAATCCCCAGGGCCTGATGGTCTGCATCCCAGGGTAAAGGAATTGGCTCTAGAAATCGTGGACGCATTGGATATCATTTTCCAATGTTCTATAGATTCAGGATCAGTTCCTGTGGATTGGAGGGTAGCTGATGTTATCCCACTTTTTAAGAAAGGCGGGAGAGAAAACAGGGAATTATAGACCAGTTAGCCTGATATCAGTGGTGGGGAAGATGCTGGAGTCAATCATAAAAGATGAGATAGCGGCACATTTGGTAAGCAGTAACAGAATGGCCGAGTCAGCATGGATTTACGAAGGGGAAATCATGCTTGACTAATCTGTAATTTTTTGAGGATGTAACTAGGATAATGGACAAGGGAAAACCAGTGGATGTAGTGTACCTGGACTTTCAGAAAGCATTTGATAAGGTCTCACATAGGAGATTAGTGGGCAAAATTAGGGCACATGGTATTGGGGGTAGAGTGCTGACATAGATAGAAAATTGGTTGGCAGACAGGAAACAAAGAGTACGGATTAACGGGTCCCTTTCAGAATGACAGGTGGTGACTAATGGGGTACCGCAAGGCTCGGTGCTGGGACCGTAGCTATTTACAATATACATCAATAATTTGATGAAGGGATTCAAAGTAACATTAGCAAATTTGCAGATGACGCAAAGCTGGGTGGCAGTGTGAACAATGAGGAGGATGTTATGAGAATGCAGGGTGACTTAGACAGGTTGCGTGAGTGGCGGATGCATAGCAGATACAGTTTAATGTGGATAAATGTGAGGTTATCCACTTTGGTAGCAAAAACAGGAAGCCAAATTATTATCTAAATGGGGTCAAGTTGGGAAAAGGGGAAGTACAACGGGATCTGGGGGTCCATGTTCATCAGTCAATGAAAGTAAGCATGCAGGTACAGCAGACAGTGAAGAATGCGAATGTGGGCCTTCATAACAAGAGTTGAGTAGCGGAGCAAAGAGGTTCTTCTGCAGTTGTCCAGGGCCCTAATGAGACCACACCTGGAGTATTGTGTGTATTTTTGGTCCCCTAATTTGAGGAAGGGCATTCTTGCTATTGAGGGAGTGCAGCGGTGTACAAGGTTAATTCCCGGGATGGCGGGACTGTCATATGCTGAGAGAATGGAGCGGCTGGGCTTGTATAATCTCGAATTTAGAAGGATGAGAGGGTATCTTATTGAAACATATAAGAATGTTAAGGGTTTGGACACGCTAGAGGCAGGAAACCATATAACCATATAACAATTACAGCACGGAAACAGGCCATCTTGGCCTTTCTAGTCCGCGCCGAACACTTACTCTCATCTAGTCCGATCTACCTGCACTCAGACCATAACCCTCCATTCCTTTCCCATCCATATACCTATCCAATTTATTTTTAAATGATAAAATCGAACCTGCCTCCACCACTTCCACTGGAAGCACATTCCACACAGCTACCACCCTCTGAGTAAAGAAGTTCCCCCTCATGTTATCCCTAAACTTTTGTCCCTTAATTCTCAAATCATGTCCTCTAGTTTGAATCTTCCCTACTCTCAATCGAAAAAGCTTATCCATGTCAACTCTGTCTATCCCTCTCATAATTTTAAAGACCTCTATCAAGTCCCCCCTTAACCTTCTGCGCTCCAAAGAATAAAGACCTAACTTGTTCAACCTTTCTCTGTAACTTAGGTGCTGAAACCCAGGCAATATTCTAGTAAATCTCCTCTGTACTCTCTCTATTTTGTTGACATCTATATTACTAAAAGTAAGATCTTGACCGCTTTTGACTCACTGCGATGTGATTTCCGAGAGAACGCCGCCACTTACGGACGTTATTTTTGGCCAGCTCGCTCAGAGCCCCCCTCCGCCAGACTGGACCGGAGGATGTTTCCCATTGATGAAAAATCAGAGAGATATTAATGTTAAAAAATTTCGCCATTCTCTCTGCTGCCGCTGCTGGTGGTAGGGGGGAGGGATTATAAAACCCGGAAGTGGTGTGCCTCACTCAGTCTCTGCAAGATGGAGGAAGCGAGAGGGGCAGGTCTCTCTGAGCTCTGAATAAGACTGAACACATGTCTACTCAACTGTGAGTGCCCTTGATGTGGTTTGAAAATGAAATATGGTTGGTTTGAAGTAAAATGGCACTGCAAATGGTTGTTTGGGGTTTTGGGTTGAAGTAAAAAGGCACTGCAAATGGTTGTTTGGGGGTTTTGGGTTGAAGTAAAAAGGCACTGCAAATGGTTGTTTGGGGGTTTGGGTTGAAGTAAAAAGGCACTGCTAATGGATGTTTGGGGGGTTTTGGGTTGAAGTAAAAAGGCACTGCAAATGGT
>JAXLNO010003520.1:102565-131705 GCA_038087875.1 Malacoraja senta
ACGCAGGAGCTGGAGAGATGCAACAGATGTACCGGGCCCAGCAGGTTAGTGGCCTCCCCACTGCTCCCCCTCTCCCCTCTCCTCCCCTCTGTTGGGCATGTGGGCTGGGGAATGGTTGTTGGAATTTAACACAAAGAAATGATAGGTGTTGCAATTTGGGAAGTGTAAAATGGGCAGGTCCTGGACAGTGAATGGTAGAGCTGTGGGAAGTGTTGTAGAGCAGAGTCATATGAGTCATAGGGTGATACAATGTGGAAACAGACCCTTCGGCCCGACTTGCCCACACCAGCTAACACGTCCCAGCTACACGAGTCCCACCTGCCTGTGCTTGGTCCATACCCCTCCAAACCTGTCATTTCCATCCACCTGTCTAACTGTTTCTTCAATGTTGGGATAGTCCCAGCTTCAACTACTTCCTTGGCTGCTTGTTCCATACACCCACCACCCTTTGTGTGAAAAGATTGCCCCTCAGATTCCTATTAAATCTTTTCCCCTTCACCTTAAACCTCTGTCCTCTGGTCTTCGATTCACCTACTCTGGGCAAGAGACTTAAGAATTTGCCGTCTTCAAGTGAAGCTGCTACATCAGTAGCACTCGGCATTGAGTTCTGAAAGAGAACCCCAATAAAAATGAAGGACATGACTACTCAGAGCTACTGAAATATGGATTTTCTCTGTAAAGTCCAACTTGCCTTTAACTACGATATACAGTAGCATGAGAAAAGATGTCTCTGCTCCATATTTAGATTGTGAATGAATGTAGACTCAAGCAAACAGCAGATGTTGGTTTGCATTAAACACACAGCAGCTCACAAGAGATTTGTTAAAAGAGAAAATATATTCGACATGAACAAAGTTTACACAGATTTTTAGCTTAACAGCTGTGGTTGGAAAGATGCTAGAAGGTATTGTGAGGATATGCATGCCTTTAGATAGACAATGGCTGGTTAGGGAAAGTCAGCATGGGTCTGTACGTGGGGAGTTCGCATCTCACGGATCTGAGGATGTTGCTTGCACATGTGACTTAAATGCTTGATGAGGGCAGAGCGGTAGATAGAGTCATAGTGATACAGTGGAATCAGGCTCTTTGGTGCAACTTGCCCACACCGGCCAACAATGTCCCTGCTACACAAGTCCCACTTGCCTGCACCTGGTCCATATCCTTCCAAATCTGTCCTGTCCATGTACCTGTCTGACTGTTTCTTAAACAATGGGATAGTCCCAGCCTCAAATACCTCTTCTGGCAGCTTGTTCCATACACACACCACTCTTTATATGAAATAGTTACCCCTCGGATTCCTACTAAATCTTTTCCCCTTCATCTTGAACCTGTGTCCTCTGGTCCTCGATTTCCCTACACTTGTCAGGAGACTCTATGTACCTACCCGATCTATAATTTCTCTCATGATTTTTACACCTCTATCAGATCACACATCATCCTGCTGTGCTCCAGGGAATAGAGACTTGGCCGACTCAAACTCTTCCTAAAGCGCAGATCCTCTGATCCTAGCAACATCCTCATAAAGGGCCTGTCCCACTTGGCAATTTTTTGTGGCGACTGCTGGCATCGTTGACTGACGTATCAGGTCACCGAAAAAGTCGTGGCGTGATGTGGCGTGACGCTGATGTGATGCAGCGTGATGACGTATTGATGCATGGTGTTCCCTCACGTGTCACAACATTTTTTTGGTCGCCGTTGGATTTTGAAATGTTCTAAATCCTTCGGCGACCCTGATATAACGCTGGCGTCACTGAAAAAAATCGGCAAGTGGGACAGGCCCTTAAATCTTCTCAGTACCCTTTCAGCTTGACAACAACTTTCCTATAACATGGTGCCCAGAACTGAACACAGTACTCTAAATGTGGTCTCACCACCGTCTTTCAAACTGCAACATGCAACAATCAATTTCCCTCCTGGGATAAATAAAATTCTATTGTATCATATCATAGAGTCATAGGGTCATAGTGATGCTGTGTGGAAACAGGCCCTTCAGCCCAACATGCCCATACAGGCCAACAATGTCCCAGCTACACTATTTCTTAAATGATGGGATAGTCTCAGCCTCAACTACCTCCTCTGGCAGCTTGTTCCATACACCCACCACCCCTGTGTGAAAAAGTTACCTCTCAGATTCCTATTAAATCATTTGCCCTTCACTTTGTCCTCTGGTGCTCGATTCCTCTACTCTGGGCAAAAGTCACTGTGCATCTACCCAATCTATTCCTCTCATGATTTTGTACACCTCTATAAATCCCCCTCATCCTCCTGCACTCCATGGAATAGAGACCCAGCCTACACATCCTCTCCCTATAGCTCACACCCTCTAGTCCTGGCAACATCCTCATAAATCTTTTCTCAACCCTTTCAAGCTTGACAATATCTTTCCTATAACATGGTGCCCAGAACTGAACACAATATTCTAAATGCGGCCTCACCAACATCTTATACAACTGCAACATGAACTTCCAACTTCTATACTCAATGCTCTGACTGATGAAGGACAAAAAGCCTTTTGACCACCTTATCTACCTGCGACTTGACCTTCAAGGAACCATGCACCTGAACTCCTAGATCCCTCTGCTGTACAACACTATCCAGAGGCCTACCATTTACTGTGTAGGTTCTGCCCTTGTTCGACGTCACAAAATGCAACACCTCACACTTCTCTGTATTAAATTCCATCAACCATTCCTCTGCCCACTTGGCCAATCGATCCAGATCCTGCACTGTATGTTCTCATCCAAATCATTGATGTAGATGACAAACAGTAATGGGCCCAGCACCGAACCCTGAGGCACACCACTAATCACAGGCCTCCAGTCTGAGAAGCAACCTTCCACCATCACCCTCTGCTTCCTTCCATGAAACCAATTTTCTATCGATTCAGCTATCTCTCCTTGTATCCCTGCAGTCTAACCTTCCAGAGCAGCCTACCATGCGGAACCTTGTTGAACACCTTACTGAAGTCCACGTACACAACATCTACAGCTCTGCCCTCATCAACCTTTTGGTCACGTCTTCAAAAAAATCAATCAGATTTGTGAGATAACGACCTCCCAGGTACAAAACCATGCTGACTATCCCTAATCAGCCCTTGCGCATCCAAATGCCTGCATATCCTATCCCTCAGAATAGGGAGGTATAGTCAGAAGTAACTTTCTAACTAAAGATGATAAGCTCACTGGCCTATCGTACCCAGCATTTTCCCTTGCAGCCCTTCTTGAATAGAGGCACAGCCTTTGCCACCCTGCAGTCTTCCGGCACCTCTCCCGTATTTAAAGACGACTTGTAAATTTCACCCAGGGCTCCTGCAATTTCCTGTCTAATTTCCCGCAATGTCCTCGGGTATATCTGATCAGACCCTGGAGATCTGTCTAACTTCATAGACGATAGTACCTTAAGCACCTCTATGACCGTAACAGTGATTGCCCATAAGACACTTCCATTGACTGCCCCAAGTTCATCTGTCTGCTGTCTTTCTCCTCGGTAAATACAGAGGAGAAATACTCATTGAGGACCTTGCCCATCTCCTGCGGCTCCACACAGAGGTGATCGCTTTGATTCCTGGAGGGGTCCCACCCCTCTCTCTTACCCTTTTCCCCTTTATGTATTTATAAAATTTGTTGGGATTGTTCGTAATGCTACCAGCCAGAGCTATTTCCTGGCCCCTTTTTGCCCTTCTGATATCCTTTTTTTAGTTTACTCCTCATTTCCCGAATCTCCTCCAGGGATACACTTGTTCCCAACTGCCTATACCTGTCCCATGCATCCTTCTTAATCTTGTGCAATGCCTCAATTTCCTTCGACAGCCAAGCCTGTTTGGCTGTTTGCCTGCCTTGCCTTTCACTCTAATGAGGACGTAAACATCCTGAGCTTTTGTCAGCACATTTTTAAAAACATCCCACTTGGCTGATTTTCCTTCCCCCTCAAATAACCTGCTCCAGCCAACTTGAGCGAAACCTTCTCTCATATCCTCAAAGTTGGCCTTATCCCAGTTGGACATTTTAACACGTGGGCCCTCTCTGTCCCTATCTATAACTATCTTATACCTAATCAATCAGTGGTCACTGGTCCCAAAAGGCTCTTCCACAAACACTTCATTCACTTGTCCTTCCAAATTTCCCCAAACTAGATGAAGTTTTGTCCCCACGTGTGGGGGCCTCTACATACTGCTGGAGAAAACTCCAGAACACCTTTGAGAAATTGCACCCCATCTAAACCCTTCACACTATGATTTTACCCAGTCAATAATGGGAAAGATAAAATCCACTACTGCAACAACATTGACCTGCAACTGTCTGCAATCTCCTGGCAAATGTGTTCTTCTAATTCCCGTTGACTATTCGCGGGTCTGTAGTACATCCCTTTCTTGTTCGTCAGCTCCACTCATATCGCCTCACTAGATGAACAGAGGGATCAAGGAGTGAGAGTGAATAATTCCTTGAAAATGGCATCACAGGTAGACAGGGAGTGTTGTAGAACAGAGGAATCGAGGAGTGCAGGTACATACGGTACCTTCCTGAAAGTGATGTCACAGATAGATAGGCAATCAAAAAAGCTTTCAGCACATTGGTCTTCATCAATCACAGTATTGAGTATTGGGGTTCGAAGGGCATGTTGCAGTTAGTTGAGATGTTGGTCAGGCCATATTTAGAGTATTGTGTTCAGTTATGGGCACCATGTTATAGATGTTGTCAGTCTGGAAAGGGTGCAGAGAGGATTTACGAGGGTGTTGCCAGGACTCAAAGGGCCTGGGTTATAGGGAGAGGTTGGGCAGGCTGAGACTTTATTCCTTGGAGCACAGAAGGATGAGGGGTGATCTTGTAGATGTGTATGAGAGGCATTTATCGGGAATCGCTACTTTTAGAGAGTGTCGTTTTGTTTTTGTCACGTGTGCAGTGAAAAGCTTTAGTTGCGTACTAACCAGTCAGCTGCAAACAACACATGATTACAACTGAGCCGTTCACAGGATAAAGGGAATGTGAATAAGACTGTCTGAGGGTATCCAATGAGGTAGATAGTAGCTCATGACTGCTCTCTATTTGGTAGGATGGTTTAGTTGCCTGATGACGGGTGGACCTTATAGAGGTGTACTAAATTGTGAGAGGAGCAGTCGGTACAGTTGCACAGTGGTAGAGTTGCTGCTTGACAGCGCCAGAGCCCCAGATTTGATCCTGACCACAGGTGTTATCTGCACGGAGATTGTACGTTCTCCCTGTGACTGCGTGGAATTTCTCCGCGTGCTCCGCTGCAGGATCACTGATTCTCAATGATTTGCTGAGTCCAGTCGTGGCATTTTAAAACTTTTTAATCCAGCACGATGATTGTACGGCACCAGAGCAAATTCGAAAATTATCTGCACACCTTAACTAATAACTGAACACATCGTAAATAACAAAACAAAGAAACTATGGAACTGTAACTAAAGGACTGAATGCTGAACACGATGAGACACAGACGAGAGACACAGGACTAACACTTTTACAGACTGAAGAAGGGTCTCGACCGGAAACATCACCCATTCCTTCTCTCCAGAGATGCTGCCTGTCTCACTGAGTTACTCCAGTATTATGTGTCTACCTAACACTTTTACAGAACAGACAACAGAAGACACTGCTGAAAAACAAGCTTCCTCATCCTCACTGGGTGATTGGTGCCCGTTGAATACAGCTATCCACGGTAAAACTAAGCAGCTGTTACATTGCTCTGCTGTCGGCTGACACCTTACTGAAGTTCACAGAGACAACATTTTGCAAACCCCTGTCCAATCAGCAAAACTGTTCCTGGAAATGTCCCACCTTGTAATGTACAAGATCCCACATTCCGATTCCTCCCACACTCCAAAGACATGCAGGTTTGTATGTCAATTGGTTTAGGTAAAAATTGCATTGGCCAGAGGTCACCTTGTACACTAGCACTATCCTACACACCAGGGACTATTTACACCGACCAACATGTCTCATTTACACTAGTCGCTACCTGCCTGTGTATGGCCCATATCCATCTAAATCTGTCCTATCCCATGCACCTGTCTAAATGTTCCTTAAACGTTGCGATAGTATTATATTGTACTGTAATTAATTTATTAGCCAAGTATGTAAAAACATACAAGGAATTTGATTTGTCATACAGTCACACCAAAAATGCAACAAGACAACTACATGAAAGTTAACATAAACATCCACCACAGCGGTTCCCCCACATTCCTCAGTCAAGGAATGCAATAAATTCTTATCTTCTTTCCTCCTTATTATTCCCACGGATGGGGCAGTCGAACCATCCGCCAATGGGGCGATCGAAGCTCCCGCAGCTGGCGATTGAAGCTCCCGTCAATGTTGATTCCGGATCTAATACTATCCCCTTAGTCTGGTTCAGTCAATCGCTGAAACGAACACTGACAAACTCTTCTTTATTTGTAACGGTACCACGGGGCCGGACTCAGATCCACTTCACTCAGCCTCACAACCTCGTGTAAACAGAACAGAAGAAAGAGACAACCGGCACGCCCAAACGAATTACATACACTTTTATACCCCTAAACGCAGGTGGGGACACTAAAGGCGCAAAAATGCAATGAGATGGCCATCCCTACATGCCAATCGCTTCTTACAGATAAGAGATCACATTAAGAGGCACTTACTTTGCGTACATACAAACAACCTTTTTTTAAACACATATACTATGTATAAACACAAAATCGTCTACCCAATCACAGACCTGGGTTTAGCATCTATTTGACAGAAACCTAGACTAAACGACACCTTGGGCTTCACAGGAACAGAAACAAGTTGGGAGTTTCTTCAGAAACCCAGACTTGATGGCACCATTTAGATCACATGGGCCTCCTGCACCTGCTGTCCCTTTGTCACCTCAGCAAAGCTTGACCTTTTTCACAGAAGCCTGCCATTTCCAAAGTACCCAAACCCCTGCATATTAACATTGGGGCGATCGAAGCTCCCACGATCGGGGTGGTCGAAGCTCCTGCGGCTTGGAGCACCTAACCGAGCTCCATGATATTAAGTCCACAGGCTCCCACGGTTTGAGCTCCCGAAGTCGATCCCCAGCAAAGGGATCACCAACTCCACGATTTTAAGCCTCAGTGTGGACGGAGATACAATACGGAAAAAGTCGCAAAGAGATTTTAAAAAGTTTCCCCCACCCCCCCACAATAATACAAAACTAAAGATACACTATACCATACATTTATCAACAGACTAAAAACAACAAAAGAAGAAAAGCATGAGACAAACCATTGGCGAGACTGCCATCGTACGGCGCCTCAATGTACCCGTCTCAATGACCTCCTCTGGCAGCTTGTTCCATACACCCACCACCTTTTGTGAAAATGTTACCCTTCATACTTATGAGATCTTTCCCCCACTCACCTTTAAACTTATGACCTCTGGTTCTCAATTATTTTACTCTTGGTAAGAGACTCAGTGCGTCTACCAGATCTGTTCCATTCATGATTTTGTGCACCTCTCTAAGATCATCCATTCATCCTCCTGTGGTCCAAGGAACAGAGTCCCAGCCTGCTCAACCTCTCATATTAACTCAGGCTCTCGGGTCCAGGCAACATCCTCGTAAATCTTCTCTGCACCCTTTCCAACTTGTGAAATTGGCCCAGATTTACGTCGCAGTAAGATGTCTGGGTGAATTGTCTGTAAAATTGTTCCCCAATTTACACCGTCAATGTATGGGTGAAATGTCAGAGGTCATAGAGTCTTACAGCATGGATACAGCCCTTCATCCCACTCACCCACACCAACCAACATGTCCCATCTACACCAGTCCCGCCTGCCTGCGTTTGGCCCATATCCGCCTAAACCCGTTGAAACGTTACCCCTCAGATTCCTATGAAATATTTTCCCCTTCACCTTAAACCTCTGTCCTCTGGTCCTCGATTCACCTACTCTGGGTAAGAGACTTAAGAATTTGCCGTCTTCAAGTGAAGCTGCTACATCAGTAGCACTCGGCATTGAGTTCTGAAAGAGAACCCCAATAAAAATGAAGGACATGACTACTCAGAGCTACTGAAATATGGATTTTCTATGTAAAGTCCAACTTTGCCTTTAACTACAATATACAGTACCATGAGAAAAGATGTCTCTGCTCCACAATTAGATTGTGAATGAATGTAGACTCAAGTAAACAGCAGATGTTGGTTTTGCATTAAACACACAGCAGCTCACACGATAATTGTTATCCAATGTTTACACGATCTATTCCTCCCATGATTTTGTACACCTCTATAAGATCACCCCTTATCCTCCTGCTCTCCAAGGAATAGAGTCCTAGCCTGCTCAACTTGTCCCTATAGCTGAGATGCACCACTCCTGAACATTTGGACAGGTACATGGACCGGATAGGTTTCGAGAGATATGGGCCAATTGGGGGTAGGTGGGACTAGTGTAGATGGGACATGTTGTCAGCATGGACAGGTTGGGCCAAAGGGCCTGTTTCCAGGCTCCATTTCTTGGACTCTATCCACATACCTGTCTAAATGTTGCAATAGTATCTGCCTCAAATACCTCCTCTGGCAGCTCATTCCATAGACCCACCATTCTTTGTGTAAAAAAACATTACCCCTCAGATTCTGATTAAATCTTGCACCCCCTCATCTTAAACCTATAATTGTCTGTAAAGCTGTCCCCAAATTGACAATGTCCCTGTGAGGTGTGTGGATAATGTGGAGGAGAATTGTGTGTAAATTGTGTGGGCAAGGCTGGTAGGAGAGAGGGTGGTCAAAAAGACTTTTGGCACATTGGCCATCATTTGTTATAATATTGAGCATAGACATGAGGGGGGGGGGGGGGGGTCATGAACAGTTATAGAAGACATTGGTGAGACCACATTTAGAGTATTGGTTCAGTTTTGGTCAATATGATATAGGAAATATGTTGTCAATCTGGAAAGAGTGCAGAGCAGATTTTGAAGGATGTTGCCAGGATTGTCTGAGCTATAGGGAGAATTTGAGCAGGCTAGGACTCTATTCCTTGGAGCACAGGAGGATGAGGGGTTGATGTTATACAAAATCATGGGAGGAATAGATCGAGTTAATGCACAGAGTCTCTTCCCATGAGTACGGTAATCGAGAATCAGAGGACATGAATTATAGGCCTGCGGCCTATAACATCGTGAAGCCGCGTTCTCTGGTAGGAAAGTGCCGAATTCGGGCATTTCAAGCCGCAGAGTGAGTTCGACCGTCCCGGCGTCGGAGTTTCAATCATCCCGATGAGAGGGCCTGTACATCCAGCCGTCTGCAGCGGCGACTACAGAGGGTTCATGGCCCCGACCACGGATGAACAAGGAACGAGAACTGAGTGAACTTTGTTGCCTTCCACCACAGTGAAGAATGCTGTGGTGGATGATTGTGTTAAATTCTATTGTGTATTGTGTGTTCTTTTTTCAAGTGTATCGCTGGCAAATTCATTTCACTGCACCTTCGGGTGCATGTGATGAATAAAATTGACTTTGATTTTGATAGGTTTAAAGTGAAGGTGAAAAGATTTAATAGGGATCTGAGGGGTAACTGTTTCACAAAAAAAGGGTGGTGGGTGTAATGAATGAGCTGCTCGAGGAGATAGTTGAGGCAGGTACTTTCACAATGTTTAAGAAACATTTAGACAGGTACCTGGATAGAATAGGTTTAGAGGAATATGGGCAGAATGTGCAGAGGTGGGACTAGTGTAGATGGGGCATGTTGGTTGGGTGGTGGGCAAGTTGGGCCGAAGTGCCTGTATCCACTCTGTATGACTCCATGGCTCTATCCATGTACCTGTCTAAGTGTCCCTTAAACATTGCGATATTACCTTCCTCAACTACCTGCTCCAGTGGGTCGTTCCATACACTCAGCGTCATTTGTGTAATAAAATGTAAGCCCTCAGGTTCCTATCAAATTTCCCCCCTCTCACCTTAAACCTATAAATGTCTGTAAAATTGTTCCCCAATTTACTATGCCACTCTAAGACATGTGGGTGAATTGTCTAAAATAGTTCCCCAATTTACACCACTGTAGGGCGTGTAGGTGAATTATCTGTAAAATTGTTCCCCAATTTACAACTTCAATGCAGGACGTGTGGATGAATTGTCAGGGTCATACAACGTGCAAACAGGCCCTTTGGCCCAACTTTCCCACAACGACCAACATGTACTAGCTACACTAGTCCCACCTGCCTGCACTTGGTCCATATCCCTCTAAACCTGTCCTATCCATGTACCTGTCTAAATATTTCTTAAACGTTACAATAGTACCTGCTTCAAGTACCTCCTCTGGCAGATTGTTCCCTACACCCACCACCCTCTCTGAGAAAAACTATCTCAGGCCCTCGAGTCCTGCAACATCTTCTCTGTACCCTTTTCAACCTGTAAAATTTTCCCCAATGTACAACATCAATGCAAGGCGTGTGGATGAATTGTCAGAGTCTTAAAGTCGTACAGCATGGAAACAGGTCTTTCGGCCCAACTTGCCCACATAGGCCAAAATGTCCCATCTATACTAGTTCCACTTAACTGCCTTTGGCCCATATCCCTCTAAATCTGTCCTATCCATGTACTAATCAAATGTTTTTTAAACATTGCGATACAACCTGTCTCAACTACCTCTTTCAGCAGCTTGTTCCATACACCCATCACCCTTTGCGTAAAACCGTTACCCCTCAAGTTCCTGTTAAATCTTTCTCCCCTCACCTTATACCTATGTCCTCTGGTTCTCGATCCCCTTACTATGGGCAAGAGCCTCTGTGCATCTATTACTCGTATGATTTTGTACACCAAAATAGGATCACGCCTCATCCTCCTGCGCATCAAGGAATAAAGTCCCAGCCTATTCAACCTCTCCCTACAGCTCAGACCCTCTCGTCCTGGCATCATCCTCGTAAATTTTCTCTGCACCCTTTCCAACCTGTAAAACTGTCCCCAATTCACAACACCATTATAGGACGTGTGGGTGAATTGTCTGTAAAGTTGTCCCCCAATTTGCAACATTGCTGTACATCATTCAACCAGCGATCAGTAAACGTGGTCTCCACAAACCAGGCAAGACCCACTGACGGGATATCTTCTGGGGCTCCTTATCCTCCCAGAGACCGTCGTTCCCCCTCCCCAACCCCAACGTCCCATCACTCCCTGAACTGACAGTGCCATTTCTCTCTCTCTCTCCCCTCCCTCCCTCCCTCCCTCCCTCCCTCCCTCCCTCCCTCCCTCCCTCCCTCCCTCCCTCCCTCCCTCCCTCTCTCCTTCAGCTGATGGGGGCCACCGCTGTTCCCGAAGCAGAGTCCAACTCTGTGCCATCCTCTCCCAAAGATATTACGGGCGCCGAATGGATGTCACAGGTGAGTGAGTGAGAGGGAGAGTGGGGATAACCCTCTCCACCCCCCCTCCAAACCCCCCCCCCTCTCACCCGCTCTCTCTCATCATCCCTCATTCTAGCCCTCCGCCTCTCTCACCCCATCTCACTTGCCATCCCTCTCTCATGGACCCCCCACTCATCCTCCCCTCTCTCTCACGCTCCCTCTCCCCCTCTCTCTTTCTCTCACTCTAGCTGTCCCTCTCTCGCCCTCCCTCTCTATATCTTTTGATTTCCCTTGCACTCTCGCCCTACCCCCTTTCGACCACCCCCGCTCTCGCCCTCCCCATCACCCTCTCTCGCCCCTCTCTCTCACCCTGCCCCTCTCACGACCTGCCCTTCTCTTGCCCTCACCTCTCTTGCCTCCCCCTCTCCCCCCTACCCCTCCCTCTCCCCATCTCTCCCCCTCATTCACCCCCTCCCCTTTCTCTATTTCTCGTCCTCCCCTCACCATCTGCCTTTCTCGCTCCCACTCTGTCTCTCTCCGTAGCCCTTTCCATCACCCACCCTCTCTCATCCATTCTCTGTCTCCTTCAAACTCTCTCCCCCTCTTCCTCTCATTTTTTTCTCTCTCCCCCTCCCACTCCAATCCAACACCCCACCCCCTCCACTCCCGATCCCCATCTACCCTCCTTCCCTCCCACTCTCCCTCCCACTATCCCTCCCACTCTCCCTCCATCTCTGCCTTCCTCTCTCCCCCACACCCACCTTCTCTCGTGCCCTTCCTCTCTCTCCCTCCTTCCCTCACCCTCCCTCTCTCTTGCCCTCCATCTTTCTCCGTTCCTCTCTCGGCTTCTCTCACCCTCCCTCTCTTACCCTCCCTCCCTAAGCATGCAGGTACAGCAGGCAGTGAAGAAAGCTAATGGCATGTTGGCCTTCATAGCGAGAGGATTTGAGTTTAGGAGCAAGGAGGTCGTACTTTATTTGTAGAGGGCCCTTGTGAGACTGCACCTGGAGTATAGTGCGCAGTTTTGGACTCCTCGTTTGAGGAAGGACATTCTTTTTTTTTTTTTTTTTTTTTTTTTTTTGAAATTATTTTTTATTGGAGGTAAATACATATCATATCATATTAAAATTGATACCAGTCTTACATTTTTAAATTAATAATATTGTCAAATATTATTACATTTTTTTTGTGATCATGCAAGGAATATCTTATTAAACAGATTCAAACAATTTTCGAGGCAAATGACAACCCTGACACATCAGTTTCTCTTATTTGGGAAACATTTAAAGCGTTTGTCCGAGGCGCATTAATTTCTGCCCAAGTATTTTATAACAAAGAGAACCGGATTAAACAACAAACATTGGAAAGGGAAATAAAGCAACTCGATATAGAAAATGCGAGAATGCCATCTATGTTAAAACATAATAAAATTGCTGTACTGAAATATAAACTAAACAAAATGTATTCAGAACAAGTAATAAAACTTTATCAACACACTAAACAACTACATTTTGAGTTCGGAGACAAACCACAAAAACTATTAGCACGTCAGCTACGAAAAATGGAGGGGGGAAAAAATAATTCATAAAATTAGAACAGATACAGGAGAATTAATAAAATTGCCCAAGGATATAAACAAGAGATTTCTCCAATACTATCACAATCTTTACTCAACTAAAACTGTAGTACAACCAGAAGGAATAGCAGATTTTTTACAAAAATGTAATTTAAAAGGTTTAGATTCAAAAGATAGAGAATTATTAGAAGCGGAGATTACGATAAAAGATATTGAAGAGTCTATTGGATCTTTAAAAAATGGTAAAGCAGTAGGACCAGATGGTTTAGGCTCTGAATTCTATAAAAAAAATTACGATTTCCTCTCTCCACGCTTACAAATGCTGTATGAACATATTTATACTCAACAGAAACTTCCAGATACCTTAAATGAATCTATAATAACACTTATTCCTAAAGCTGATAAGGATCCGGAAGATCCAGATCATATAGAGCAATTGCACTTTTAAATACAGATCAGAAAATACTAACCAAAATTTTAGCGCATAGATTAAGTACAGTGATGAATAAACTAATACACCCTGACCAAACAGGCTTTATTCAGAAGCGGTATTCATATTATAATCTAAGAAGATTATTTAATATAATATATTCAAAGAGAAATATTAATGAAGATCTAGCAATAATCTCACTTGATGCTGAAAAAGCTTTTGATCAGGTGGAATGGCCCTATTTATTTTCGGTGATGGAAAAATTGAAGCTGGGCGAGAAATTTTGCGCATGGATAAAATTGTTATATACCAACCCTACGGCTAGAATATTAACAAACCAAAGGTTATCATCTAAATTTAACCTATCTAGAGGTTGCAGACAAGGATGCCCGTTGTCTCCATTATTATTTGCGCTTGTTATAGAGCCACTCGCAGAAGGAGTTAGGACCCATCCGGAAATATATGGGTATAACACAAAGGATACAGTGAATAAAATTTCTCTATACGCAGATGATGTATTAATTTACATTACAAAACCAGAAATTAGTATTCCAAATTTATTAAAGCTAATAACCCAATTTGGTTCACTCTCAGGATACAGAATAAATTGGAATAAAGTGAATTATGCCAATAAGGGAACATAATAAACATATAATACAACAATTTCCATTTAAAATGGTAAATGAAAAATTCAAATACCTAGGCATTTATGTCACTAAGACATATACATCATTATTTAAAGCAAATTCCCCCCCATTACTGAATAAACTACATAAGAATATTCAGTATTGGAAAACACTTCCTATCTCAATGGTTGGCAAAATTAATGCCATAAAAATGATTTTCTTACCGCAAATATTGTACCTTTTTCAAACAATTCCGATATACTTGTCAAAAAACTTTAAAAAAAAGTTAGATTCCATTGTCAGTGACTTTATCTGGGATTATAAGAATCATAGGATAAGCAAAAAACATCTGTGCAAATCAAAAATAAATGGAGGCTTGGTTTTACCAAACTTTTTGTTTTATTTTTGGGCAGTTAACATTAAAAACTTATGAATTTTTGGTTGGAAGAAAATAGATCAACAACCAGATTGGTTAAAAATGGAAAAGGAAGATTGCTCACCTTTTGAAATCGGCTCGATACTATTTGCTACTTCTAAATTACATAAAACATTTATAGGGAAAATCCTATAATATATAGTGCTATGCGAATTTGGAAACAATTAAAAAAGACATTAAAATTAGATAATTTATCACTTTTTCTTCCAATTGCGAATAACCCTTTGTTTAAGCACTCATGGTTGGACAAAGGTTTCACACAATGGAAAAACTATGGAATTAAAAAGATGGGACAACTTTATAAGGAAGGCACTGTTCTTTCATTTCAGGGGTTGTAACAGACTTATGGACTTCAAGTAAATGATTTTTTCAGATATCTTCAACTTAGAGATTATGTAAAAGCAAATACTCGAAACTTTAGAATTAGAAATTCAGAAATTTTTGACGACTGTTGGAATAAACATCCTAATACAGAAAAATTAATATCTTATATATATAATATTTTATTAGACAGCGATATTCCATTGACAGACTTACACAGACAAACATGGGAAAAAGAACTAAATCAAATAATAACAAAAGATACTTGGGAAGAAAGTTTACAACACATACATCAATGTTCATTAAATGCCAGACACTCTCTAATACAATTCAAACTAATACATAGGTTACATTATTCTAAAACAAAATTAAATAAAATCTTCCCACATATCTCACCTATATGTGATAAATGTCAACATTTAGAAGCTAACTTATCTCATATGTTTGCAAATTGCATAAAAATTAAAATTTCTGGTAAATATTTTCAGAATAATATCTAAAGTGACTAGCATTCAATTGGACCCAGATCCAAAATTAATAATACTAGGAATATTAGAACTAAATCAAACATTTACAACAACTCAAAGAAATTTTATTGATTATAGTATAATAACTGGGAAAAAATTAATTCTAAAATTTTGGAAAGGCCCTCTAACCCCCACAATCAAAATGTGGATTATAGAAATGACGGAGACCTTACACTTGGAAAGAATTAGACTTGTCCTGTTGGACAAACAGGAACTATTCGTTGGAACATGGTCTCCCTTTATTGACTATTTAAAGGGTCAGAATGGTTCAGCACGAGAACCTGACTAGCACTCGAGCCAAGGAATGGATGAAATGCTATACTCTGAAATGTACGAATATATCTCGAATGAAGTTTTTTATCGTAGTAAGTTATTCCATTCTTCTTTATTATCTTTCCTTTTTTTTGTTGTTTTTTTTGTTTCTCTTTTCTCTCTTTCTTTCCTTATTTCATCTATCTTTTTAGTTCTATTTAGTTTAAAAAAATAAAAAAATAAAAAAAAAAAGTATTGGAGGAAGGACATTCTTACTATTGAGGAAGTGCAGCATTGGTTCATCAGGCTAAGTCCCGGGATGGCGGGACTGACATATGAAGAAAGAATGGATCGACTGGGCTTATGTTCACTGGAATTTAGAAGGATGAGAGGGTATCTTATAGAAATATAAAACATTCTTAAGGGATTAGATGGGCATGGTGCAGGATAAATGTTCCCGATGTGAGGGAGTCCAGAACCAGGGTCACAGTTTCAGAATAAGCGATAGGACATTTAGGACTGAAATAAGGAAAACTTTTTCAGCAAGAGATTTTTTGAATCTGTGGAATTTTCTGCCTCAGAAGGCAGTGGACGCCATTTCACTGGATGTTTTCACGAGAGTTGGATATTGCTCTTAGGCTTAACGGAATCAAGGGATGTGGGGAGAAAGCAGGAACGGGGTACTGATTCTGGATGATCAACCATGATCGTATTGAATGGCGTTGCTGGCTCAAGAGGCCGAATGGCCTTCTCCTGCACCCATTTTCCGTTTCTATGTTTCACCCTCCCTCTCTCATCCTCCCTCTCTCACTCTCCCTCTCTCACCTTCCCTCTCTCATGGTCCCTCCCTCTCTCCCTCTCTCCCTCGGTCTCTCTCTCTCTCTGTTCTGCTCACCATCCCTGTCCCTCGCCTTTGACCTCATCCCTCACTGACCCTTCCCTGGCGCTCTGTCCACACCCAGGCGTCACCGCTGTTAGAGAGCACGTCGAGTCTGGTGCCGCCCGGCTCGGAGGTGGAGCCCGAGATGCAGACCGTCAAGGAGGAGGTGAGGAGAGAGGGGGAGGGGAGAGGGGAGGGGGGAGAGAAGGGGGACAGGAGAAGGAGCGGGATTGGAGAGGGGAGTGGGAGGGGAGTTGAGAGAGGGAGGGGAGGGAGAGAGGGGGACAGATGGACAGAGTTATGAGGAGGTGCATGAGACATGGGGGAGAGGGGAGAGAGGGGGAGAACGAGGTGGAAACCTTTAAGGAGGAGGTGAAGGGAGAGAAGTGGAGAATGGGGCAGAGGTTGGAGGTGGGGAGGGAGGTGGGGGGGGGTGGAAGTAGAAGGTGGTGAAAAGAGATTGAGGTTATGGGAGAGGGGGAGAGTGGGAGAGAGGGAAAGTGTGGGGAGAGGGTAGGGAGGCACCCAACTACCCCCCTCCCCTCTCCCATTCTAATGCCAACTCTCACCTCTCCGTCTCCCCCGCCCTCTCCATCTCCCTCCCACCCCTCACCCTCCCTCTCCCCTAACTCCCTACCTCTCACCTTCACCCTCCCTCTCCCGCATCTACCTCATCCCCAACCTCCTTCCTCTCCTCCCACCTCCCTTACCTCCCACTCTCGCCCTCACCTCACCCTCCCTCTCCCTCACCTCCCTCCCTCCCCCTCATATTCCCCACCCCCTCTCCCCTCCCCTCTCCCCACAGTATAAGGATGAGTTCAGCCACAGAAAAGAGAAATCGCGTGGAAGTCGCAAAGCAAAGGAGCGTGAATAGAAGGACCTGGAAGGCGGGGCCGAACATTGCTGAGGCCATGAGCCAAGCTCCACCCATCATCTAACCCCCCCCCCCCCACCACCCCTTACCTACCCACTCCACTCCCTTCCTCACCACCTACACCCTCACTCTACCCCAGGACATTAAACATAGATTCCCCCCCTCATTCATCTCCCCAGCCTTCTTGCGGCACTCGGGGAGGGTGGGGAGGGTACGAAACAGCATGGATACAGGCCCTTCGGCCCACTGATTCTGCATGGACCATTGATTACCCATTCGCACAAGCTTAATTGGGAGATACAGTGTGGAAACAGGCCTATTCCCACTGAGCCCAAGCCGACCATCGATCACCTGTACACACTAGTTTAGATGAGAGATACCTGGTGAAAACAGGCCCTTCGACCCACTGAGTGCCCGCTGACATTTGATCATCCATTCAAGTTCAAGTTCACATTTATTGTCACATGCACCAATTGGTACAGTGAGATTTGAGTTACCATAGAGCCATACAAATAAAAAGAACACAATACACGATAGAGTTTACATAAACATCCACCACAGCGGAATCAACATTTCACACTGTGATGGAAGGCAATAAAGTTCAGTCATCTTCCTCTTTGTGCACTCGTGGTCGGGGCCTTTGAACCCTCGCCAGGATGATTGGAACTCCGGCGTGGGAACTCTGCGGCTTGGACTTTCCGAATCGGCCGCTTCTTACCGGAGACCGCAGCTTCCAAAGTCCACATGCCAAGATGGGCGGAGGTCCAAAACTGGCGATCCCCAGCAAAAGATCCCAGGCCTCCGCGATATTAAAGTCAGCGCTGCCCGCCGCTAGAAGCTCCGCAAACCACAGCTCCCGGTGTTAAAGTCAGCATGCCCAACACCCCGGTGCTCCAACACTGGCGATCCCTGGCAAAGGATCGCCCAGCTCCGCGATGGTAATTCAGCACTGCGCCCGCTGCTGAAGCTCTGGGCCAGTCTCCGGTAGGAAAGGCTGCGCCAATCCAGTTGGTAGGCCGCGGGGGCGGGGGGGGGGGGGGGGGATGCGACAGAGTGAAAGTATGCATCTCCACCCAGGTAAGTGACTGAAAACGGTTTCCCCTTATACTCCCCCTCCCCCCCCACCACCCCCCATACAAGACATACTAAGAAATATTAAAACATATATACACTAAAAATAACAAAAAGGGTGAAAGGGCTATGAGCTGCTGGCAAGGCAGCCACTGCGGTGCTGCCACCTGATGTTCAGTTTAGAGATACAGGGCAGAAAAAGGCCCTTCAGCCCAACTAATTCACGACGACCATTAATCAACTGATCACACTGGTTGAGTTTTTTTTAATACGGCGTGGAAACAAGCCGTTTGGCCCACCAAATTCACACTGACTATTGATCACCCGTTCACACTAGTGTAGTATAGAGATACAGTGTGGTAACAGGCCCTTTGTCTGACCATTGATGACCCATTCACCCTGGCGTAGTTTAAAAACACAGCAGGAAAACAGGCCCTTTGGCCCACCGAGTCCACGCTGACCAGCGATCACCTGTTCACGCTAATTTAGAGATACAGCATGGAAACAGGCCCTTCGGCCCACCAAATTCCTGTCAACTATCGATCACCCGTCACGCTAGTTTAGTTTAGAGATGCGGAAGCAGGCCCTTCGCCCCGCCAAGTGTGCACAAACCATTGATCCATTCACGTTAGTTTAATTTAGCAATAGCGGAGCGGAAGATGATGAACAAACCTGACTGGAATACCGTGGAGAACAGGTAGACGCCACACAGACCTAGATTTTGCCGATGATATTGCACTACTAGCAGAGTCGAGACACCCTGCAAGAGATGACAACTGTACTGGAGGACAATGCATCAAAGGTTGGATTAAAGATAAGCTACCAGAAGACTAAGGCCATGCAGACTGGAGACCAGCAGCCAATAGACCAACTGATAATCAATGGGGAACCTGTGGAAAACACCACAAGATTTACCTATCTTGGCAGCATGTTCACAGTAGATGGAGATATAGAGGTCGTCATCAACTCCCGAATTGGTAAAGCTGCATTAGTCTTCAGACGAATGCAGACAATATTGTCTAGTGGCGGGATATCCAAGATGCTAAAAGTCAAGCTCTTCCGGCCCGTAGTACTCCCTACAGCCCTTTATGCCAGTGAGACATGGAAAATCAATATGAAGATGAAAAAGAAATTGGATGCATTCCAACACTGCTGCTTGAGAAAGATCCCGAAGATTAGCTACAGATACCACATCACACATGAGGAGATCTACCATGAAACTGCAACAAAGCCTCTCAGCCATGACATAGATGTACTCAGGCTGAAATTTGCAGGACATGTACTCAGAATGTCACCAGAACGTGCTCCTAAGATAGCAATGATATTGCAACCTGACGGAAGAAGGAAAAGAGGCCGACCAAAACTCACATGGAGGCGAACTTTCCAGAAGGATTTGGAAGCCCGGGACGCAAGCCTAATGAGGGTGGAAAACGTCGCACATAACCGAACAGAATGGCCAAAGCTTGCTGCCCAATGTACTTAACAGTGTGGGAGGAACTAAGTCTAAGTAAGCCTCGGTGTCCGGTAACAAGAGGCCGACTCGGGAGCTCGGGAGTGTCCGATCCATCCCGACGCCGGAGTTTCGATCATCCCTAGGCGAGGGACTCAACATCGGACCGTCGGCAGCGGCAAGACTTCGGTCCCGGCCACTGGTGAACAAAGGAGGAAAATTACTGAACTTTATTGCCTTCCATCACAGTGATGAATTATGATTCCAATGTGGTGGATGTTTATGTTAAATTATATTTTATGTGTCTGAGCATATTGTTGCTTTTCCCTTCGTATGGCAGTTTGGTAACTCAAATATCATTGTACCTTAATTGGTGCATGTGACAATAACCGCAAACTTGAACTTGAACTTGAAGTGGATAACCTCACATTTATCCATATTATACTACATCTGCCATGCGTCTGCCCACTCACACAATCTATCCAAGTCACCCTGCATCCTCATAGCATCCTCTTCACAGTTCACACTGCCACCCAGCTTTGTATCATCTTTATTAGAATATAAAGCAGGATAAGAATATAAAGCAGGAAAAGAATATAAAGCAGGATAGTAAAAGCTTATTTAGGTATTTGAAGAGGAAAAGAATAGTTAAGACCAAAGTTGGACCCTTGAAGACCGAAAAAGGTGAATTTGTTATGGAGAACAAGGAAATGGCAGATGAGTTGAACTGGTACTTTGGATCTGTCTTCACTAAGGAGGACACAAACAATCTTCCTGATATAGTAGTGGCCAGAGGATCTGGGGTGACGGAGGAACTGAAGGAAATCCACATTAGGCAGGAAATGGTGTTGGATAGACTGATGGGACTGAAGGCTGATAAATCCCCAGGGCCTGATGGTTTGCATCCCAAGGTACCTAAGGAAGTGGCTCTAGAAATCGTGGATGCATTGGTAATAATTTTACAATGTTCTATAGCGTCAGGATCGGTTCCTGTGGATTGGAGGGTAGCTAATGTTATCCCACTTCTTAAGAAAGGCGGGAGAGAGTAAACGGGATTATAGACCAGTTAGCCTGACATCGGTGGTGGGGAAGATGCTGAAGTCAATTATTAAAGATGAGATAGCGGCACATTTGGATAGCAGTAACAGGATCGGTCCGAGTAAGCACGGAATTACGAAGGGGAAATCATGCTTGTATAATCGTCTGGAATTTTTTGAGGATGTAACTAGGAAAACGGATAAGGGAGAGTCAGTGGATGTAGTCTGGACTTTCAGAAAGCATTTGATAAGGTCCCACATAGGAGATTAATGGGCAAAATTAGGGCACATGGTATTGGGGGAAGAGTGCTGACATGGATAGAGAAGTGGTTGGCAGACAGGAAACAAAGAATAGGGATTAACGGGTCCCTTTCAGAATGGCAGGCAGTGACTAGTGGGGTACCGCAAAGCTCGGTGCTGGGACCGCAGCTATTTACAATATACATCAATGATTTGGATGAAAGGATTCAAAGTAACATTAGCAAATTTGCAGATGACACAAAGCTGGGTGGCCGTGTGAACTGTGAGGAGGATGCTATGAGAATGCAGGGGGACTTGGACACGTTGGGGGAGTGGGCAGATGCATGGCAGATGAAGTTTAATGCGGATAAATGTGAGGTTATCCACTTTGGTAGCAAAAACAGGAAGGCAGATTACTATCTAAATTGCGTCAAGTTGGGAAAAGGGGAAGTACAACGGGATCTGGGGGTCCTTGTACATCAGTCTATGAAAGTAAGCATGCGAGTACAGCAGGCAGTGAAGAAAACGAATGGAATATAACCATATAACCATATAACCATAACAGCACGGAAACAGGCCATCTCGGCCCTTCAAGTCCGTGCCGAACATTAAAAAAAAATTGTTTTTACTTCCCCCTAGTCCCATCTACATGCACTCAGACCATAACCCTCCATTCCTTTCCCGTCCATATACCTGTAAAGTGTGTATAACGAGGCATCGTTACTTTACTATCTTTATTCATACTGGAGCATTACACATTGCACTAGCTGTACGTGGTCTGTCACAGGAACTAGAGAGCGATCTGTGGGTGGGGAGGTTGTAGATATACTTGTGATATGGGGAGTGGTTAGTAGGTATGAGGTCACTATGTTAAAGGCACATGCATATCTCATCTACATCTTTCCTCTTCGAAACGACAGGCAAATACAATGGTGACATGGCGACCACGGCTCATGCGCTAGGATAGTTAAACAAAATCGCCATAGCGGTCAGGCGGTTTGACAAGACGTCCCGCCCGGGTTCGCGTCTCGCCATCCACCCTTCCTGCAGGAGGAAGAGGCACAGGCGGGGACAGACGAACCTGAAAGGGAGAAACGGGAGGAGACGGAGGAGACCGCGGCACCGAACCCGGAGGGGATGCGAGATCGGGACCGGGAAGAGCGCGGGCAGGCGAGCGAGGACTAGTCGGAGCGGGGTGGAACGGAAGGGGCGGAGGAGGAGCAGAACGTTGCATGTCAGGAAGGACGGGCAGAGCAACGCCCTGACGCGAAACAGGCAGTGGGGGAGCAAAGGGATCCGCGGCAGGAGGACGCGGCTCGTTGACGAGGCGAAGGTGCTGGCGGGACCGTCGGTAAATGGTTCCAGCATGGTCGACGAGATAGGACCTGGGCGACCCCGCAGAGCCGACGACGGTAGCGAGCTTGGAGTGACCGGGAGCGGTCTGCATACGGACAACTTGACCGGGGAAGAGGCGCGGCAGCGGGTGGCAGGACCTGTCATGGGAACGCTGTTGGACGTCGTGCCTGAAGGCAATGCGTTTCTGAACCGCCGCAGGTGGGTGGATGGAGGGTACGAGGGAGCACTGGGCCACAGGGAGCGGGAGTCTGGTAGCGCGAGACATGAGCCGCTGAGCAGGTGAGGACAATGGGACGCTGCAGGTCAAAGAACTTGAGCGTGGGGGTGCTGATCAGCTTAGACTTAAGAATGTCGAATGCCTTCTGATGGTTGGGTAACCAAAGCCAGGACGTGTCCTTTTTGATCAGATCCCTCAGGGGAGCGCTGAGCTCGCTGAGGTCGGGGATGAACTTCCCCAGGTAGTTTACCAAGCCTAGGAAGCGTTGCAGGCCTGCCACATTGGTAGGAGGGGGCATCCCTGAGATGGCAGCCATTTTCTGCGGGTCTGGCTTTAACCCCTCAGCGGTGAATACATGTCCAACATAGGTGACCTCCGAGACGCGGAATCGGCACTTCTTGGGGTTCAATTTCAAGTTGATTTGCCGGGCCCGGTCCAGGACCTTGCGGAGGTTGACATCGTGTTCGGCAACGTCCTTACCGTAAACGAGGATGTCGTCAACAATTATGGCACAAGGTAGACCTAAAAACAACTGCTCCATTGTCCGCTGAAATACCTCGCTGGCAGAGTTGATGCCGAATGGCATTCGGAGGAACCGAAACCTTCCGCAGGGGGTGGCGAAAGTTGTCAAAATGGACGACCGCTCATCCAGTGGTATCTGCCAGAAGGAGCTTTTGGCATCGAGGACAGTAAAAACCGTTGCTGGACCAACCTGTGCAGCGACTTCTTCCACCGTTCTCATAGGGTAGTGAGGGCGTCTAATGGCCAGGTTGAGGTCTTTGGGGTTGATGCAGATGCGTATCTCGCTCATGTCCTTTTTAGCAGCAACAACCATGGAAGAGACCCAGCTGGTGGGCTCGACGACCGCCTTTAGGATGCCCATTGTACCATACTGTGTAGGGTCGCCTCCACTCTGTCCCTCATGGCGAAGGAGACACGGTGAGGAGCATGGACCACAGGAACGATCTTATGGTCCACTACAATCTTGTAGCTGCAGGGTAGTTTGCCTAGCTTATCATCAAAGCGGTCGGGATAATCGGCCAGCGGGTCCATAAGAGTCTGCACCTGGTGGATGTCCACGGTGGAAGTACACCAGTCCCATTTCCTGGCATGCCTGGATCCCCAGCAGGGGAATGCATTGTTGATTGAGGAGATAGAAGGTGAGGGGCCGAGAGGTCTCTAGTATCTTACAGCGTAGTGTGGCCTTGCCCACAGGAGTAAGAATCTCCCCACCGTAGGCATGCAAGGTTGAGCTCTGGAAAATATCTGCTCATTAGTTCTTATCTGGTTGAAAAGAGATGTTGACATTACGTTGGCCACAGCCCCCGTGTCGATCTTAGCAGTGAAGGTCGAGTTGTTCACAGTGACTAGCACAGAAGGGTCCGTTATCATAGCAGGTGCGTCCAACACGGTAAACAAGTTGGTCTCCCCCTGAGAGGAGTCAGATGCAGAAACAGACTGTTCATCGAAATAGCACTGGGAGCTGAGCTCACTGTCAGCTTGTAGAAGGTTGTTTAAATTTCCCCTTCGAGCAGCGACAGGCTTCCACGGGAACGACAAGCCGCAGCAAAATGGTTCAATTTTTTGCAGACATTACACGTTTTCCCCAAGGCAGGGCACACATTGAATTGATGAGTCGTGAAGTTGCAATTAGGGCACCTTTGCCGGGTACCTCCCCCTGTAGCAGCACCGAACCCCGGGGCGCGTCCCCCTCGAGCAGCGAGCGACCCCGGGTGTCGCGACAGGGGTGTGTTCATGAGATGACTGGGAGTGCTGGCAAAGTTGATCGCCTGCTCAGCCGGCGCCGCCGCCGAGGAAACAGCTTCAGCTAAGCGAGTAGCGTGCATAGCATCGGCTAAAGTCAGATCCGGCTTGCGCAGAAGTTCGGCCCTGAGCTTCTCATCACGGAGACCGTAAACCAGAAGGTCCCTGAGAATCTCATCGGGTTCCACGCGTGGAGGCGGCAGCGCCTTCCGAGGTGCCGCAGCGCAATGACATAGTTCTCAGCAGATTCCCCGGGGAGCTGACGCCGCGCGAACAGTTTAAAACGTTCTAAGATGCAATTAGTCGGAATGTCACAAATAGCGTCAAACTTAGCCAACAGACATACCGGGTCCCGAGCTGATTCTCCCGCAGCGTAGACGAAGAAGTCGGAGCGAGTCAGGGCCTCGGGACCAGCCAAGTTGAGAAGCAGAGAGGCTTTGAGAGCGGGGGTGGCGGCAGGATGAGCGATCGTGAAATAGTGTTCAAAGTCACGTTTGAATACGTCCCATCGAAGGGCGATGTCTAAATCGAAAACGAGCACATCGGGCTTACGGGCAGAAGAGGCCATGACAAAGAAATAGGAGGGCGGGGGAAACAAAAAACTGGGACAAAATTAAATGATAAACCGATAAACCGATAAACAGGAGGCGCAAGGTAAGTTATTTGACACCATGTAAAGTGTGTATAACGAGGCATCGTTACTTTACTATCTTTATTCATACTGGAGCATTAAACATTGCACTAGCTGTACGTGGTCTGTCACAGGAACTAGAGAGCGATCTGTGGGTGGGGAGGTTGTAGATATACTTGTGATATGGGGAGTGGTTAGTAGGTATGAGGTCACTATGTTAAAGGCACATGCATATCTCATCTACAATACCCATGCAATCTATTTTTAAAGGATAAAATCGAACCTGCCTCCAACACTTCCACTGGAAGCTCATTCCACACAGCCACCACTCTGAGTAAAGAAGTTCCCCCTAATGTTACCCCTAAACTTCTGTCCCTTAATTCTCAATTCATGTCCCCTTGTTTGAATCTTCCCTACTCTCAATGGGAAAAGCTTATCCACGTCCACTCTGTCTAACCCGCACATAATTTTAAAGACATCTATCAAGTCTCCTCTTAACCTTCTGCGCTCCAAAGAATAAAGACCCAACCTGTTCAACCTCTCTCTGTAACTTAGTTGCTGAAACCCAGGCAACATTCTAGTAAATCTCCTCTGTACTTTCTCTATTTTGTTGACATCCTTCCTATAATTAGGCATGTTGGCTTTATAACAAGAGGAATCGAATATAGGAGCAAAGAGGTCCTTCTGTAGTTGTACAGAGCCCTAGTGAGACCACACCTGCAGTATTGTGTGCAGTTTTGGTCCCCTAATTTGAGGAAGGACATTCTTGCTATTGAGGGAGTGCAGCGTAGGTTTACAAGGTTAATTCCTGGGATGGCGGGACTGTCATATGCTGAGAGAATGGAGCAGCTGGGCTTGTACACTCTGGAGTTTAGAAGGATGAGAGGGTATCTCATTGAAACATATAAGATTGTTAAGGGTTTGGACTTGCTAGAGGCAGGAAACATGTTCCCGATGTTGCAGGAGTCCAGAACTAGGGGCCACAGTTTAAGAATAATGAGTAAGCCTTTTAGAACGGAGACGAGGAAACACTTTTTCTCACAGAGAGTGGTGAGTCTGTGGAATTCTCTGCCTCAGAGGGCCGTGGAGGCAGTTTCTCTAGATGCTTTCAAGTGAGCGCTAGATAGGGCTCTTAAAAATAGCGGAGTCAGGGATATGGGGAGAAGGCAGGAACGTGGTACTGATTGGGGATGAGCAGCCATGATCACATTGAATGGTGGTGCTGGCTCCAAGGGCCGAATGGACTACTCCTGCACCTATTGTCTATTATCTGCAAATTTGCTAATGTTACTTTTAATTCCTTCATCTAAATCATTAATATATATCGTAAATAGCTGCAGTCCTAGCACCGAGCTTTGCGGCACCCCACTAGTCACTACCTGCCATTCTGAAAGGGAGCCGTTAATTTCAACTCATTGTTTCCTCTCTGCCAACCAAATTTTCTATCTATGTTATCCCTACCCCGAATACCATGTGCTCTAATTTTGTGCGACCTTATCAAAGGCTTTCTGAAAGTCCAGATACACTAGATCTACTGGATCTCCATCATCCATTTTACTTGTTACTTCCTCAAATATTCCAGAAGATTAGTCAAGCAAGATTTCCCCTTTGTAATCCATGCTGACTTGGATCGATCATGTTATTGCTATCCAAATTGTGCCGCTACAGCATCTTTAATAACGCACTCCAGCATCCTCCCCACCACCGATGTCAGGTTAACTGGTCGATAATTCCCTCCTTTCGTAAAAAGTTGGATAACATTAGCAGCACCCCAACCCACAGGAACTGATCCAGTATCAATAGAATATTGTAAAATGATCACCAATGCGTCAGCGATTTCTAGAGCCACCTCCTTGAGTACCCTGGGATGCAGACCATCAGGCCCGGGGATACATACATAGATACATAGAAAATAGGTGCGGGAGTAGGCCATTCGGCCCTTCGAGCCTGCACCGCCATTCAATATGATCATGGCTGATCATCCAACTCAGTATCCCGTACCTGCCTTCTCTCCATACCCCCTGATCCCTTTAGCCACAAGGGCCACATCTAACTCCCTCTTAAATATAGGCAATGAACTGCCCTCAACTACCCTCTGGCAGAGAGTTCCAGAGATTCACCACTCTCTGTGTGAAAACATTTTTTCTCATCTCGGTCTTAAAGGATTTCCCCCTTATCCTTAAGCTGTGACCCCTTGTCCTGGACTTCCCCAACATCGGGAACAATCTTCCTGCATCTAGCCTGTCCAACTCCATAAGAATTTTGTAAGTTTCTATAAGATCCCCTCTCAATCTCCTAATAGGAGGCGCAGCAGGGGGGGGACGGAGGGTGTACCATGAAATGTATTAATCACACAGGTCTCGTGCATCTCCCCTTTTCGTAATCGGCCACCATTTGGATAATAGTCTGCTTTCCTGTTTTTGCCACCAAAGTGGATAAACCTCAAATTTATCCACATTTTACTTTCGAGTCACGTGAGTGACTACGTGAAGAGCCCGTCCAGCACGCATGCGCGACATTTTAGCGTTTACGCAGTGCAACAGCGACGACCGGAGTACAGGCGCTCCCGCTACATGTCGGTGGAAAATAAACAGCGGACCAACAGGTAAGTCTTACTCTGAGGTCGTAATCAGCAAGCTGTGCTCTGCTCTGTATTCCAAGGGAACTGGGAAAATGAGCAGCACGGCAAAGGAAGAAAACCGCCCCCCATTCGACTCCAACAGAACGGGAGTGTTCCATCAGTGGGGGGTGAGAGGCCGCACCTGGACCGCACATGCTGCGGCACACCCTCATCGAGACCGAGCCGAGCCCAGTCCCGCTAGCGCAGCCTGACCAACAGCAGCGGGCTGGAGGCAAATCAAGGCAAAACATACCGGCCGGTTATGTCTCACTCCGATGAGGAGGCTCTCCGCCTTAGAGCGGCAGAGCTAGCTGCCTGAGCCGCATGGAAAGGCTCATGGAGCAAATGCTCCAGCGAGACTTGCTTCGGGAGCTGGAGCAGTCTCGCCAAGGGAACTCAGGCACTCCCACATCAGTGCTCTACAATGCACTGGCCATCGCTTTCCCCTCAAAGCAGGGCAGCGTTGGCGACCAGGGCTGGGCTTGTCAGGAACAGGGGTCATTGGCTGAAGATGTCGGGGTACGCTTGGGGTTCAGGATCAGGAGGGGCTGCTGGGTGTGGAGATTCGCTATGTGGTTACACCACGAGCAGGGCGGCCATTGCAACCAAAACTGGTGGCCAGCATTAACCACCTGTCCCTCAAACCCCTACAAGACAGGTACTTAATGAGGCACTAGAGCTGGAAAACTGCAGTTCGCTCAATGTACCGGCTGTTAACAGCCAAATCTGGGGGGGGGGGGGTATGTGGGACAGAGTATCCGGAACCAGGAGCTAAAATCCTCAAGCTCCTGACGACAGGGATAACAGCCTATGCTCGTTACGTGGATGGGGTGGATATGACCACAAACCAGCAAGACACTCTGGCTCTGCTGTGCAACACCCAATATGAGATAAACAACCTCCGCAAGGAGAGAATAAGACCTGCCCTCAATCCCAGGTTTGCAGGACAGTGTAAAACACCGGCCTCAGAGCCGCAGATCCTGTTATTGGAAGGGCAAGTGAAAGACCTGGAGGAGAGTCCAAAGCATTTGGCCTCATGAGGGCAGGCCCCGGAAGAGCAGACCCACACAAAAACCAGACGGCAGTACCCACCGCGTCCAGCAGTCGAGGTCAAATTTATGGAACTGGTGAAAGCTCGGGGTCCGCATATTATCCCGAAGCCTTTTTAGGCCAGGGCCCAGAGCGGACCCCATGGAAAATGCGCCACCCCATCAATGGTACATCCAGCAGTACTACGATGGATGAACAAACGGAAGAAGGAACACTACCATAACTATGGAGGTAGGTGGGTATGGTTCCTACCAGCATGTAAAAATGGGGGAACTGTACTAACAGGGGGGAGATTACACCTGTTCATTGAAGCATGGAGGTGTCTCACGAATGATAGTTATATACTTAACAGTATTCGGGGATAACAAAATAGAGTTCATTCAAGAAAACATGCCACCCAGTTCAGCACGTACCCCAAAGGGTCTTTACCCTCTCAGTCAAAGAGAACTAGAGGCTCAAGCAGAACTGGTGAGGTTACTTATTAAAGG